>CAUYPK010161063.1:0-41706 GCA_963574355.1 Loris lydekkerianus | reverse complement strand
TATAAATCGATAGTGATCAAAACAGCATGGTACTGGCACAAAAACAGAGAAGTAGATGTCTGGAACAGAATAGAGAACCAAGAGATGAACCCAGCTACTTACCATTATTTGATCTTTGACAAGCCAATTAAAAACATCCAGTGGGGAAAAGATTCCCTATTTAACAAATGGTGCTGTATGAACGGGCTGGCGACCTGTAGAAGACTGAAACTGGACCCACACCTTTCACCATTAACTAAGATAGACTTTCCCTGGATAAAAGATTTAAACTTAAGACATGAAACTATAAAAACACTAGACGAAAGTGTAGGGAAAACTCTTGAAGGAATCAGCCTGGGTGAATATTTTATGAGGAGGACTCCCCAGGCAATTGAAGTAGTATCAAAAATACACTACTGGGACCTGATCAAACTAAAAAGCTTCTGCATAGCCAAGACCATAATAAGTAAGTATAGCAAGCAGACAGCCCTCAGAATGGGAGAAAATATTTGCTGGCTATATCTCCAACAAAGGTTTAATAACCAGAATCCACAGAGAACTCAAACGTATTATCAAGAAAAGAACAAGTGATCCCATCTCAGGGTGGGCAAAGGACTGAATGAGAAACTTCTCTAAAGAAGACAGGTGCACGGCCTTCAGACACATGAAAAGAAGCTCATCATTCTTAATCATCAGAGAAATGCAAATCAAAACTACATTGAGATATCACCTAACTCCAGTAAGATTAGCCCACATAACAAAATCCCAAAACCAGAGATGTTGGCGTGGATGTGGAGAAAAGGGAACACTTCTACACTGTTGTTGGGAATGTACACTAATAGGTTCCTTTTGGAAGTATGCTTCAAGAATACTCAGAGATCTAAAAATAGACCTGCCATTCGATCCTATAATTCCTTTACTAGATATATACCCAGAAGACCAAAAATTACAATGTAACAAATACATCTGTACCAGAATGTTTATTGCAGCCCAATTCATAATTGCTAAATCATGGAAAAAGCCCAAGTGCCCATCAACCCATGAATGGACTAGCAAATTGTGGTACATGTATACCATGGAATATTATGCAGCCTTAAAGAAAGATGGAGACTTTACCTCTTTCATGTTTTCATGGATGGAGCTGGAACATATTCTTTTTAGCAAAGTATCTCAAGAATGGAAGGAAAAGTATCCAATATACTGAGCCCTACTATGAAGCTAATTTATAGCTTTCATATGAAGGCTATAACCCAACTATAGCACAAGACTATGGGGAAAGGTCCAAGAGAGGGATGGGGAGGAGGAGGTTTGGGTGGATGGAGGGTAACTGGTGGGGCCACACCTATAGTGCATCTTAGAATGGGTACAGGCAAAACTTACTATATGCAGAATACAAATGTCTTTATATAATAACTAAGAAAATGCCATGAAGGCTATGTTAAACAGTTTGATGAAAATAGTTCAGATTGTATATGAAACCAGCACATTGTACCCCTTGACCCCCTTGACTGCACTAATGTATACAGCTCTCATTTAACAATAATAATACAATTGTGTTTAACAAAAAAGAGTAAAAAAAATACTTACTGTGTTTTAAAATTCTTTTTAAAATAACTTAATTAATGATCTTTAAAAATGTTTACAACACACCTAAAATCCTCTCAGCACACCAGATGAAAATCACTGGTCTAAGTACCACATGCCAGGCATTTTTCTGGGGATTCTCTAGTGTGGAGTTTATGGTTTAGTGGATTAAAGAGACATTAATCACTAACTGTCATAAATAATTGCCACATATGCTGAACCAAAGGTGCTGGTGTTGTATGAGATCTGAGCTACTTTAAGAGGTCAAGGAAGACTTCCCCAAGGAAGTCACACTTAAAAGCATATTCATTAAGAGTTAGCTTGGTGAAGAAGGGAGGCAAGAGTGTCTCAAGGAGGGGACACAGCATGTGCAAAGTTCTTCTGTTGAGGACAGCTCAGTGTGACTGGAATAGAAGCAGAAAGTGGAGAGAGTGATCAAAGATGTGCTTGATAGGCAGGACCTTCTAATTCAAAGTAAGTTTCACCTAAATCCTATAGGCAATGAGAAGACCATGAGGAGTTTTTAGCACATAATCAGTATAACTTTAACAAAAGGTTGACAGAAAGTTTTGAAATTATTCTGGCTGAGTTTAAAGAGTATAATATGAGGGCAGATTTTGGTAGGAAATGAGGATAGGAGGAGGGAGAAAGAAAATATGAGAATGACCCTAGGAAAACTGGATTCATGATGTGAATATATTTTTTCTGAATTTTAGATGAGGTTCATATAATTTAAATAACTTTCCCCAGGTCACAGAATCAATCTGGGACACAGCCATAGTTGAAGACAGGTAAGTCCAACAGCAAAGCCAGAGGTTTCTTCATGACTGAAACCATTCTCATTTTTGCTTGGTAGAGAGTAGATCTGACCTGGGAAATGAGACACTTATAAAAGGATCAGTACCCTTTTCAGTAATAATGAAAGTGCTGGTACTTTTATTTTAATAAATATAAATACATCTCTTAGCATCATGTTTGCTTCCTGAGCAAACCTGAGCAAACCTGAGCTTCCTTTTTGGCATATGACTTTCCCTTAACCTCTAGTAAGCCGAATGGAATGTAATTCTGGAAGGAGCAGCAGTGCTGGCTGCACTGCTTCCCAATCCTTCTGCATCCCAACATGATTAGGGCAGAAGAACCAGGGAGCAAAAATTCCCCACAGGATGATATTTAAAATTAAACTATGTCACAAATTATCTCCACAATTCTCCAACTACGAAAGGATGAGGACAAACTGTCAGCACACAGAAGGTCTGCATTGGTGTCTGAGTTGCCTAAAATACTGATACCAGGAGAAATCCCAAATAGCCAGGGCAGGGCAGGGGAAGCATCATGAGCCAATTTTTGATTATCACAAGGAGGGGATTGTCCAATGGTAGAAGACGATTAGAGAAAGGGGACTGTAGTATGTACTAAAGGGGCAGTAATAGTCAGTCCTCAATAAATTCTCAAAATTGACTCATTTTCCCATCCAAGTACATCCACATACAAAGGAAAAACTTCTGAAAGCAGAATCAATATTAATTACCGAATTGTGGATGAGGAGAAGGTTCTATCATAAAAGCTTCCTACCTAATACCTGAAAACTAATGATAGCATTAGAATGGGCCCTTATGGCTGGATGTGGTGGCTTACACCTGTAATCCTAACACTCTGGAAGGCCAAGGCCAGTGGATTGCCTGAGTTCGGGAGTTCAAGATCAGCCTGAGCAAAAATTAAGACCCTCAAATCTCCTAAAAATAGAAGAATTAGCCAGGTTTCGTGGCCCACACCTGTAGTCCCAGCTACTCAGGAGGTTGAGGCAAGAGGATCACTTGAGTGATCTCCCAAGAGTTTCATGTTATTGTGAGCTAGGATGCCATAGCAGTCTACCCGAGGCACAAGGTGAGACTCAGTCTAAAAAAAAAAAAGAAAAGAAGAAAAACATGGGCCCTTATGCAATGCCCCAAAGCATCCAGGGATCTAGTTGTCAGGCACCAAAGGCCGCTAATAGCACAAAAAGGGACAACCAGTTATCAAATGCCTCCCATTATAAAACATAGCACCTATGGTTCCCATCCCAGACACAAAGTCTGATCAAAACATGTCTGATCTAACGCAATTTGCCGCAAATACCAGGAATAAAAGAACATGCTGAGTTGACCCTTGTATTGTTAATTAGCAAAATACAGACTGTAGGGGAACTATCCAGGTCAAGTGTTCTTTATTTTTTACCAGATAAATCATACCAAAAAAAAAAAGAGATAAAGGGAGAGTCTTAATAAAAGACATACCAGTATTTTTTAAATGGGCCAGGCTAACTGAAGTGCATGGTGACACTCACGTGAGTGATAAAAGCATTAACTAAATCAAGAAAGTGATCAAGAAAGTACAAGGTGAAACTTAAATTGAGGGCAGAGGGGGTGGTGATTGGGATGGCTTCTGAGGTGGTGGAAAATTTTATCTTTTGATCTGAGTGATGGTAACAGGGGTGTCTACCCTGAAATAAATCATGGAGGCCTGCGTTTGCTTTGTGTGGTTTTCTGTACCCATATTTAATTTTACAATGCAAAAACAGGCATTATAATTATGTATATTATAATATGTTATAAGATATTTATAATATTATAATTATAAAAGAAGAGAATATAATTTACTTGGACAGTCCCCAGTTCATTCCCATAAATAAAACAAGTAGCTGGAGAGATATACTGTTGTTGTTGTAAATGTAAAATATTTAAAGTGTGGCTCATGTTTCCTAAATACATGCAAGAATTGCTTCAGCTAATAACTAATATAGGGGAATAATTTATAAATGCAGTCTCTGGTTTTGCTTCATATTCACTTGCGTTAAGTGACTCACATTGTGATCGAATCTGTGCACTTCAAATGCTTGACTGGACTCAAATAACCAGCATCTGAGTGAACAATACTCAGCAGTTATCTTTCCACAAGAGCAGAGAGAGGGAAACAGTTATGGTTGGTGCCAGGAGCAAGGATTTGGGGTGG
Source organism: Loris lydekkerianus (assembly GCA_963574355.1). Classification (NCBI taxonomy): domain Eukaryota; kingdom Metazoa; phylum Chordata; class Mammalia; order Primates; family Lorisidae; genus Loris; species Loris lydekkerianus. Next base: position 37,155 of record CAUYPK010161063.1, on the reverse strand, counting down.
AAAATGTTCCTTGATCCCACAGATCGTATCAACAGACATTCTCCCAAGCAAGAAATAAAAGGATAATGAATGTTTAGGAGCTTCCCTGGGTGCAGGAGATGTTTGGTTTGTTGTTGGGACGTTTCCACAGTTCTCTGCTTGTAGAAAGAGATGCAGGAAATCTGTCATCTTTCTTAAAAACAAGCAAAGGTCACTAAAGCCCTATTATCAACCCCAAAGAGGAAATAAAACAAAGTCCAATATAATATAGTTCTACTGAAAGGAAAGGTGATGGGGTTCTCTTAGGAGTGCTAATCTAAATAGTTCCCAGGCTGGTCATGATTAAAATGCATGCTTATTTAATGATCAGCAGCTTAGGACAAATTGTAAAGGCTGTCATTGGAAGGAAGCTTGTGCATCAAGAAGGAATCCTTTCCTGATATGCCAGGAAATATTAACCACTGATGACAAAGTAAAATGAAACAAAGTTGAGAGACTGTTGACTGCCATTTTTGGATGCATTCCAGGACTATGTGTGAAGGCTGAGTGAGTCATCATGATTATAATTAGATGGGTTCTAGTGCTGGCTGCTCTACCAAGCTGCCTTTGTGACCTCAGGTAAAACATTCAGCTGCAAAAGAGAGGCTTCTTTTCTAATGAAAAATGAACAAAATTTAGTAATCTCCTTATAACGTTCATCAGCAAGGTCATGGTCATTTGTCAAGATAGCAGACCTCCTTTCTTTTTCTTTTCTTTTCTTTCTTTTTTTTTTTTTTTTATTGTTGGGGATTCATTGAGGGTATAAGAAACCAGGCTACACTGATTGCATTTGTTAGGCAGAGTTCCTTTTGCAATCCTGTCTTGCCTCCAAAAGGTGTGGCACACACCAAGACCCCACCCACCTCCCTCCTTCCCTCTCTCTGCTCTTCCTTTCCCCACCCCTTCCTCGTAGAGACCTCCTTTCAAAGGAAGTCCAGTGTATGTATATTCCTGGAGGTGTAAAGGCCCTCTGGTCACAGTGCTCTGGTCACAAAGAACTGTAGCCATTGTCCATGTGTCAAGTATAAAATATCACTAGATAGTAATTGACAATATACAGTGAAGTCTCAACTTCATTTAAAAATAGGTACTTAGAGATATTTAGTGGTTTTCTTCAGAGAAGCTAAAAGTGATTCATTCATTTTTTCCTCCTTTTACATAAATAAACCATTTGTGAAATTGGTAATTGTCATGTATCTCTCAATCTTAATGTGCCCTGGATCCACTCAACTGTAAGTATTAACATTCCTTCCATGAGGATTCTTGGACCTACCCACATCTGGAGATTCTAAGAACCAGGCTTCTTGGTATTTTGAGGAATTCAAAATTGACTGGATATCCTAAACCCTACATACCCACTGTGCTAGAGGTGGCAGAGACCACTGGGCCTCTACAACCATTGAGCCACACATAGTTCCCCAAATCTAAGCTTCTTTTTGCCAGTATGGCCATTTTGCTTGGCATTTTGTCTGCACCCCTAGTGCAACCTTTTCTATCTAGGCCAGTCAGCTAAATCTTTTGTTCTTTCCTTCCTTCTCTCTCTCTCTCTTCTTCCATCTTATTTTTTCTTAATCATCCAACCTCAAATTCCCCACAACTTGTTCCCTGTTTTAGACTCAATCAGAATGATTCCCTCTCTCTCCTTTTTTTTTTATTGGTTCAGGATCATTGAGGGTATAATTAGCTTACACTGTTTGCAATTGTTAGATAAAGTCTCTCTTATAGTTGTGTCAGTTAGAATGATTCTTACTGTCAAGGTAGAACAAGTTTCCTGTGGCTAACCTGGCTTAGGATTTAGCTCCTGGGAGTGACTGTAGCTCAGTCAGACTAAGCACTATACGAGGTCAGAGAATTAAGTTTGTGAACTCATCCTAGAAGGAGAGCTGCACACCTCATTGCTGAATATCACTGTGGTCACCTTCAAGTGTTCCCCTTGGCCCTCTGGCTCAACTCTGAGTTTCTGATCTTCTTTACTTATTTAAGACTTTCAAGAATGAATAGAACACAAAAGCTATACAGCACAGGTCCCACACATATCAAATTTAGAAAATAGTTTCCAGCTCTAAAGCAAAAATCCTAAGGGAACTTGTATTCTTAGAGTTCAAAACTGTGTTCTTACCAATGTTCCCTTATCTACCTTTCCAAAATTCAGAACGAATTAGAATTCTTCAATACATAAATATTCGCCTTAACTTATTGTTGATTTGACTGTTGACTGCCATTTTTGGTCTCACTTATTGTTTTTATGTATCATTCAAGTAATAATATTCACATACTTTGCTTCAAAATTTGAATGATAGATTATTCTGTTTCTAAAGATTCCCTTAGAAGTTTTATGTGATATTCAACATACCTAATCTCATTAAGTCTGAGTTTGGAAATACCAACAGTTTTGGAGAAGAAAATTTGTGAACCTATACTGGCAAAAAGCACTACAAGACTGGTAGAATTAAGATAGATGGAGATTTCATTTTCTTCAGCTGCACCAAGGTGCAATTCATTCTTTCAGAATTTATAGTTAGAGAACCCAATGTCAATTGGAAGAAAATGTCTGGTACAGATTAATTTTGGCACAATACATTTATAGAACTTAGGGAGAAAATCTTTATATTCACTCTGTCCTTTCTCTCTAAATGGCATCAACAATATTATTGTCCCCTTGTGAACCTAAGGGATTTGTAATAATGGCAGCCATAGTTACTGGGTCTTGTAAAGTACTTTTCTTTCCCATGGAAGCCAAATGCTTCTTAAGAGCTTCAAGAGAGAACCAAGCCAATGTGAAAATGTTTTTTGAGCCTCCCATTGAATTATCTTTGCTAACATTTAATTTTGCAAAGCGAATGCAGGGCCAAGTCCAAGTCATAGAGGAAGAACCTTCAAAGGTACTTTGCAAGAAATAATAGCTACAGTGAAGGAAAGAATTTGTGCCCGTTTTTGTACCTATCACAAATTTCCGTCACATGGAAGGAAATGTCAGGAGGAAAGAAATGTTGCCATTAACATCTACTGTCACACAGCTAGAGAGCACAGAAGACAGGTTTCAATCTGATTCTAGAGCCGCTGTTTTGTTTGGTTTGTTTTATTTTGTTTTGTTTTTAGAGAGAGTCTCACTCTGTTGTCCAGACTAGCGTGTCATGGTGTCAGCCTAATTTACAGCAACCTCAAACTCCTGGATTCAAGCGATTCTCCTGCCCTACCTTCCCAAGTAGCTGGGACTACAGGCATGCACCTGGCTAATTTTTCTATATTTATTTATTTATTTATTTATTTATTGAGGCACAGTCTCACTATGCCACCCTTGGTAGAGTCCTTTAGTGTCACAGTTCACAGCAACCTCGAACTCTTGGGCTTAAGAGATTCTTTTGCCTCAGCCTCTCAAGTAGCTGAGACTGCAGGCATCCATCATAATGCCTGGCTATTTTTTTTCTTGCACTTACCATTGTTTAGATGGCCTGGGCTGGGTTTGAACTCACCAGCTTTGGGTTTGGCACCACCTGGCTATGGGCACTGAGCCATAATTTTTCTATTTTGAGTAGAGACTGGGTCTCACTCTTGCTCAGGCAGGTCTCAAACTCCTGAGCTCAAATGATCTTCCTGCCTTGGCCTCCCGTAGGGCTAGGATTACAGGCATGAGCCACTGCACCCAGACTAGAGGCCTGCTCTCAATTCTTACACTAATCTGCCTTTCTCCCTATGTTTTGTGACTTGTTGACTCCTAGATCCTTTCCAGGAGAAATGGAGTCTATTTACCAACATGGACTCAATCAGCGATATAAGACTGAGAAAAAAATAAAGGCTGACACACAGCTATTCCATAGTCCTGGGCATTGTAAGGCACATGGGTTACAAGTCTAGAGATGGTATAAGTGATTTAGGACCAGTATATACTACAGTTTCTGCTTTTGCCTGAGAAGGGATTCTCTCTCTTAATCTCTTATCATTGTCCAAGTATTTAGGCACAAATACCACAGAGGTACAACCCTCAGGTATGAAGCAAAAAAATTCAGGCCAAAGATTCTGATTAACCCTCTGTCCTCAGTACATTACCCTAAGGAAATCCACCTCCATGACAGTTTTCGAGTAACTAATGTCTTATACGCTCAAAATAGATGTAATGCAATTTAAGGTTACCTTAATTTAAAAAAGAAGTGACTGCATCTAAATGAAACAAACTTTACTTTCAAAAAAAAAAAAACCCTGGGTTTCTTGATTTTTTTTTTTTTCTCCTTCTCTGTCCTGTGACTTAGCCTTAAATTTTAAAATGATTATCAATTCAAGTTCCTTTGAATGAGGTTGATCATTCCATTAAAGGGTTTTCTCTGGCTACTAAATATTAGTTATAACTGTGACTTCATACTTATTAGCTTTCCATTCCTTTCAAATACTTTGAAGCTCCACCTATGGAATTTAGGAAGAAATCCAGGAGTATACAAGGTGATAATTATTGAGGGAGTGAGGTAAGAGAGTTTCAGCGAGGGAGGAGATGTAGGTGGGGCTTTGGAAGCGATATGAGAAGTTATGTGGTTTGAATTCTACAGCAGCACACTTAGACATGCTCTAATACCATTGTAGGATATCTCTATTTTAAGGAGGTGGGGAAAAGGTGAAACAAAGTCTGCAGGAAAGCTTCATATGACACGAGGAAGAGAAATATTGGTGACAGACATTCTTGGCTCTTTGGAGGGCCCTCACTCCAGAAGACAGCATCTTCAACAACTCTCTGACACTGCTTCTTCCTTCAAGTTCAGGCAGGCATCATAATGTCTTTTATAACAGAAGGATGCTGTGAAATTGCAGCATCCCTTGTACCTAGTACCTTTACAGCAGCCTTGTAAATAACTTCCCTAATCCATCCACCCAGCAGAACACAATTCTATTTAAAAAGAAATCCAAGATCACACCAAAGATTCTCAAAAGTGGACTAAATTTCAATCCTGTTATGGCTGGGTCATCTCAGCTTTTAGGCTTTTCAATATCTCTGACAATCTGCCTACTACTCAACATAGCATAGTAAACATAAGATATTTTTGTGTGTATGTATTTGTGTGTACATATGCATATATAACTATGTGTTAATAGTTGATTTATTAATAATTCATTAAATTAATAAACTCTGGTGAGCAATACCAATTTCTGAGACTATGAGGAGTTTAGATGCACCAAAGAGAGAGATCTTTTCCCAGGTCAAAGAGGAAATATTGATGCTGTAATATTTTTTGTACAAGCCAGAAGAAAGCAATGAATAAATGAGACTGAAACTGAAAGGACACACAAAATGCATTATGTGAATTCATTTTCCAATGGATTTCTGCTTCTAACTAAGATGGAACAAGTTCTGAATTTCATCATTTATTCACCATGTAATAAATGAATGGGTACACACATAAAAACATATATACATGCACATATGGCAAAATGTATTAAGTAACACCCTTCAGGCATTGAACATCAGGCAACCAAGGACAATGATTCCTAACAGATATAAGTAAAAAAGATAAGCTTTATGATTACCCCAGCTTACTGCCTGGACAGAATTACAGGTTGTGGCACAAGGAGGTGAACACTCAGGCTGAGTCCAGTGGTTATGCCGAGTTAAAGAGATGAACCTACAAATCAAGGAAAATAGCTGGAGTTTGCACTCGGAGTATCAAAGAGAAGAGAGCTGCAGAGAGAGAGGAGGTCCCCACATGAATTTTCAGCTCAGAATAAATATGACACAAAACTACCTGGGGATAAGAGAGGGGGCACCTGAAGGATTAGAAGGAATAATCCTGGAGACGACTAAGAGATGGGACTAGATCATTTTTCCTTCAGACAGAGTAGAAAACCATATAAACTCTAAGCCAAGGGATAGAATATCTACAATGGTTTTGCTTTAGTAAACAGAAAATGTTAGTCCTAGACTAAAAAGCACTCTTTTCTCATCTAACAAAGTTTAAAAGCAAGGTCCAAAAGTGACAAACTGTTTATACTTAACTTATCTAAATCATTTAATAAAACTTGAGAATAACAACAAACATAGAAAAATATTCAGTACCCAACAAGGTACACATGAATACATCCAAGAAAAAACTGCTAGTCACTCAAAAAGCAAAAAATATGACTCATAATGAAGAGAAAAATCAATTAATTAAAACCCATTCAAAAATGTAATAAATTATAGAATTACATAGTAGGAAACAGGATATTAAAATAATCATTATAACTGCATTTCATATATTCAAGGGTTAGGTAAATACATAAAATATATAATTAAGTCAAATAAAAATGTCTAGAAATATAAACTAAAATATCTGAGATTTAAAAGGCACTAGATGGAATTAGTAATAGATTAGAGATTGCAAAAAAAGGGTTAGTGAACTTGAAGGTATGCCAATAGAAACACAGAGAGAAAATACATTTTTAAAAAATAAAAAGAGCATTATTGAGCAATAGGACAGCTTCAAACTGCCTTAAGGAAAGGAGGGAGAGAGGAGAAAAAAAAATTAAAGAAATAACTACTAATGGCTGAAAGCTTTCCAAAGTTTAGAAAACGTATATACCCATAGATCTAAGGGCACATTAAAATCAAATTGCTCAAAGTAAGTGATAAAGAGAAACAACAATAAGAAGGACATCACAAACCATGCCATCAAGAAAAAACTTTAAAATACTGAAAGGAAAAAACACCTACCAAACTTGAATTCTATACCCAGAAAAAAAAAAAAAATACCCTTAATAAAATAAAGTGACATGAAGGTGTTTTCAGGCATGTAAAAGCTGAAAGAATGCTTTACCAGCAGATTGGCAATATAAGGGATGTGAAGGAGTACCTTTGGACAGAAGGAAAATCATATTAGGTCATACTATGAATCCTTGCAAAGGAATAAAGAACACTGGAAATAACTATTCTTATAACTGAAGATAATAATTTTAAGGGTAGTTTTACACTAGAATTCTACCAAACCTTCAAGGAAAAGCTAATACCTATATTTGAGAACTTATTCCAAACCATAGAGAAGTAAAGAATCCTTCCAACTTACTCTACAAAACTTACTCTACAAATTAAAATTACCAAAACCAGGAAAGGACCCAACAAAAAGGAGAACTACAGACCAATATCATCAATGAATATCAATGCAAAAATATTCAATAAGATCCTAGCAAACAGAATACATCTTAATAATTAACAATTTTTAATTAAAAACACATTAAAAAATTATACATCATGACCAGGTGGGATTTATCCCAGGAATGCCAGTCTGGGTCAACATTCAAAATCCATAAATGTAACTCACCACATAAATAGAAGCAAAAACAAAGACCATATGATTCCCTCAATAGATGCAGAAAAAAGCATTCAACAGAATTCAGCAGCCTTTTCTGAAAACAACATTTAAGAAAATAGGCATAGATAGGATGTATCTTAAACCAATAGAGACCATCTACAACAAACCCACAGCCAATATCATACTGAATGGAATAAAACTGAAAGCATTAGAATTGTAACCAGAAAGGATGTCAACTATTGCCACTGCTATTTAATATAGTGCTGGAAGTTTTAGCCAATGCAATCAGGCAAGAGGATATTAAGGGTATTCAAATGGGGACAGAGGAAGTCAAATTGTCTCTTTGTGGATGTTATGATCTTATACTTGGAAAATCTCAGGGTCTCAACCACAGGGCTTCTGGAAGTGATCAAGGAATACAGTAACATCTTGGGATACAAAATCAATGTCCACAAATTAGTAGCCTTCACTTGTGCCAATACAAGTCAAACTGACAATCAAATCAAAGACACAATACCCTTTACAGTAGCATCAAAGACAACGAAATACATGGGACTAAACCTAATAGAAAATTTGAAGGATCTCTACACAGAGAACTCAGAAATCTTGAGAAAAGAAATAGCAGAAAACATTAACAAATGCAAGAACATACCATCCTCATGTCTGGGAAGAATCAACATGAATAAAATGTCCATACTATCCAAAGATATCTACAGATTTAATGCAAACCTCATCAAAGCACCAATATCATGCTTTGAATAATTTGAAAAACTAGTACTTTATTGTATACAAAACTGGAAAAAGGCAAACAGCCAATGAAATTTTAAGAAATAAAAACAAATCTGGAGCCATCACATTACCAAACTTGAAGTTATACTACAAGTATAAAGTGATCAAAATAGCATGGTTTTGGCACAAAAGTAGAGCTATAGAATAGAATAGAAAATGTAGAGATGAACTCAGCCACATATTAACATCTGATTTTGATAAACCAAACAAAAGTCAAACTGGGAAAAAGAATCCCTATTTAATAAATGATGCTGGGAGAACTGGTTAGCCACATGCAGAGGACTAAAACTGGACCCACACCTCTCACCACTAACAAAAATTCACTCTTACTGCATAAAAGATTTAAATTTAAGATGGGACACAATAAAAGTCCTGGAAGAGAGTGTGAAAAAAAAACTCTCAACAAAGAGTTTTGGCAAAAGAATTTCTAAAGGGTATTGGCAAAAGAATTTATAAAGAAGAATGTATAAAGAAGTCCCCCTCAGCAATTGCAACAACACCAAAAATAAATAAATGGGATTGGGTCAAGCTAAAAAGTTTCAGCACAGCTAAGGATACAACAACTAAAGAAAAAAGACAGCCATCAGAATGGGAGAAGATAGTTGCAAACTATGAATCTGACAAAGGATTGATAACTAGAATTTACAGAGAACTCTAATTAATCTATAAGAAAAAAACAAACCCACTAACAAGTGGGCAAGGGACTTCAACAGAAACTTCTCGGAAAAAGAGTGATGAATGCCAACAAACATAAAAAATGCTCATAATCCCTAATCATCAGAGAAATGCAAGTCATCACCACTCTAAAATATTACCTAACCCCAGTGAGATTAGCCCACATCACAAAATCTGGAAACTGCCTATTCTCTCATGGCCTGAAGAGAAGGAAACAATTTTACACTGCTGGTAGGATTGCAAAATAATAGACCCTTTGTATAAAGAAGTATAGAGAATCCTTGAAGAGCTAAAAGTAGAGCTTCCATTTGATCCTGCAATCCCATTACTGGGTATCTACCCAGTAAAGAAAAAAAAATCATTTTCTCACAAGGACATTTGCACTAGAATACATCAGTTCAATTCAGAATTGCTAAGACATGTAAGTAACCCAACTGTCCATCAACCCATGAATGAATTAACAAACTATGAATATGTATACCATGGAATACTATTCAACCACAAAAAGATGGAGACTTTACAAATATTATATTTACCTGGATGGAGGAGAAGCACATTCTTCTTAGTAAAGCATTGCAAGAATGGAAATGCAAGTATCCAATGTACTCAATACTAATATGAAACTAATAGAAAACAACTACACACCCACAGAAGAACACAAGTATATTCAACTGGGGTGGGGGGAAAGAGTGGGAACGAGAGAAAAGGGAAGTGGAGGAGAATGTGGGGTGGGTAAGCTCTCACCTAATGTACATAGTGTAGCACAATGTGAGGGTATATTCAGCACACCCCCTGGATGAAGGGGTCAACTGTAACCCGACCTTTACCTTAGAAATCATATAACAATATAATCTAATTATAACATTTGTACCCTCATGTTAATCTGAAATTTTAAAAAGGTATAATCTTAAGGATAATTGTCTAAAGAAAACATAATGATAATACATTAGGTTTATGAAATATGTAGCAGCAACAACTATGACAACTAATAGCATAAAGGCCAGGCCAGAGAGAAATAAAATGATAGTGTTGTAAGATTTTTACACTAGAAGTAAAGTAAAATAATGTTACTTGAAGCAAGACTATGACAGATTAAAGTGTATCTAAATCATAAGACTATTATTTAAAACAATAACAAGAGTTACACTATTAGACAAAAAAAAGACAAAATGAAATTCATAGGTAATTAATTAAAAATAGAACAGAAAAATAGAAAAACATAGAGAACACATAAGATAATAGAAAAAAAATAGCAAGATGGTAGTTTTAAGTCCAACAAAGTCAACAATCACATTAAATATAAATGGTGTAAATATTTCAAGTAAAAGCCAGATTGTAAGATTATCTAAAAAAGCAACACCCAACCACATGCTGCCTATAAGAAATCTACTTTAAACATTAAAACACAAATAGGTTAAAGAAAGGAAAAAATATATGACAATCAATACAAGGCTGGAGCAGGTAATCAGTAGAAGATAGATTTAGATCAAAGAATATTGCTAGGAATATGGAGGATAATTTTATAATTAACAAAGAATAAATTTATCAAGAGGACATAGCACTCCTAAATATTGATGTATAGTCCTTCAAAATACACAAATAATAATAGAATTAGAAGAAGAAATAGATGAATTTACAACTATAGTAAAATATTCCAACAGCCATCTTTTATGACATATGTAGACAGAAAATGAATAAGGATATAGAAGACTTCAACAACACTATTAACCAACTTGTACTAATTGACATTTGTAGTACACTTCACCCTGCAAAAACAAAATAAAAAGCTATATAAGTATACATGGAACATTTACTAAGATAGACCATGTTCTATGCCATAAAACAAATCTCAATAAAGTTAAAAAAATTATACTAAGAAGGTTCTCAGACCACAGTGAAACTACATTTGAAATCAATAACATAAATATACATATGAAAAATGTCCAAATATTTAGAAATTAACTAACACTCAAAATAAACTGAGTCAAACACTTGAAGAAATCCAGAGGAAAACTAAAAAGTAACTTGAATGGTTTGAAAGTGAAAATCAAATATACTAACTGTGCAATACCAATAAAACCATATTTAGAGGATGATCTATAGCATTAAACAACCTTTACTAGAAAAGAAATGGCTCAATCAATAACCTTGGTTTTGGCAATAAAATACCTAAAAAAGAACAGTGAATTAAATCCAAGGCCAACACAAAAAGCAAATAAAAAAGGTTAGAACAGAGATCAATAAAATTCACTTTCAGTGTCACAAAAGATCAGAGATCAAAATCCACTTAGAGCTGTGGGAATATTGCTTGGAATTTCAGGCATGTGTAAAATGATTCTCACCACCATTTTACAGGGGAGATGAAAAAGGAAATAAAGCCATCAAGACAAGGAATGAAGACAAGGAAACCAAGCATACTTGCTGGTTATCTGCCCTCACAGATACATGCTCCTCATTTGATGGGAGATGGTCAAGTGAGAAGTCTAGTTTGGAAAAAGAATTTATCTCTGGAATTGCTATCCCAGTGTCAGAGTTTATGTAACCCAACAGCTAAACTTATTTCCTGTTCTTTTACTTTTCTTGGCCCCATTGCAATGATAAAAAGAGAACAATGGACACAGTGCTTACTTCTAATAATTCTTCATAGCTAATATTAATTTTCTTTACTTTTTATCTTCTTATACCACTTATTAAAATCCACCATCCTATCATCTCCTTGTGTCTCTCCCGTCCCACTCTCAGATTTATAATCTCAGAAAAAACAGAACTCATAAATGGAAACTCTTTACAAGAAGTTGCTAAGCACTTTTCTGACAATGAACATGGGGAAAACCCTCTACTCTACTATATGTACTGCTCCTACAGGAGTAGCCAACCCTCCCTTCCTTTCCTAGACTCAGAGAAAACTCCCTCATGTCCTGTAACAAAACTGTTGTTGTCTTTGGCAACGGGAAAGAAGAAGTAGCTTTGACTTAGTGCTGGCTAAAAACTCATGAGAGAGGTATTATTATTAATCTCACTTTACACACGAGAAGCCTGAATTCCAGGAAAGCTGTGTGACTACAATCACAAAAGAGTAAGAGGAACTCCAACATGGATTTCTGACTCAATTTCATGCTGTTCTGTCACCCAACACAAGTTTTAAATGAACTATACTTTATCCTATAAACTATTCTTTTATTTACCTTATTTTCTAATTATTTGTTCAATAATTATTTAAATTATTCTTGATTATTTATTGAAACTTGCCATGTTTTATTTTTCATAAAATTCCATGTTTAATATTATGAGAAACCAGTTTTATTTCTTTTTTTTTTTTTTTTTTATTAAATCATAGCTATGTACAATGGTATGATCAAGGGGCATCATACATTAGTTTCACAGACAGGTTGACACGTTTATATCACCCTGGTTAACATAGCCTTCCTGGCAATTTCACAATTGTGTTGAGACATTTACATTCTACATTTACTAAGTTTCACATATATCATTCTTTTACTGAGGGATTCTACTGTGTTTCTCAGATCTTTGAGGGATGCAAGTTCTTGTCTCAATGTGTCAAAATCTTTGGTCATTTGGTCTTTGAATTCGTTGAATTCTTGAGACATCTTTTGGGTTATTGCTTGGAATTCTAATTCGATCTTATTTGCTATCCAGATTCTGAATTCAATTTCTGACATCTCAGCTATTTGTTTGTGCATGGGATCTTGTGCTATGTCTGCCCCATTGATCCTTGGGGGAGTTGATCTTCTCTGATTATTCATATTTCCAGAGTTTTCCTGTTGTTTCACCTCATGATTGTTTTTCACTGTTGCCTCTGGCTGTCCTCAGAGTTGGAGAGGTGTCTCTCCAAGATTAGACCCTAGCGGGATCACTCTATTGTTGCTGGATCTTTGTAGGGATTGACCCTGTGTAGTTCCTCTGGGACTGCCCCAGCCAGGGAGTTCTGGTTGTGGAAGCAGCTCTAGAGAGTGACGCACTGGGATCCAGCAACAGGGCAGGAGGTGGTGCACCCGGTTCTAGGAGTGCCTGGTGCCCAGTGGCTTTGGCACAGAGAGCCCAAGACTCCAGCAGTCTCTGGCCAAGAGAAGGGCTCTGCACAGAGGCAGGGATGGCTCTGGACGGCATTGGCTACCAGTGTCCCGGGCCAGACGAGCAGGGCAGTGTCGATGCAGGGAGAGTACAGGAGGGAGGATGCAGGGTTGCATGGCTCCCGCCGTTCCTGGTCAGGGCATGCAGAGGCCTGGTGGGCATGGGTTGTGGGTCAGGGGTTGCAGCGCAGCTCTTATGGAGGTCCGGGCGGCACGAAGCCCAGGAGTTTGAGGTTGCTATGAGTTGTGACGCCACGGCACTCCACCCAGGGCAACAGCCCGAGGCTCCAGTGTGCCAAAACCAGTCTCACTCTTCCCCTGAGGGTTCAGGCTATAAGGCAGCTCAGTCACTTCCCCTGAGGGTTAAGGGTGTAAGGCAGCCTAGTCCCTGCTTTTAGGCTGCTCAGTCACTAGGTTACTAGCTCATGCCCAATCCTTGCTCTGTGACCCTGAGGTTGGAGCTTGCAGGGCAGTTCTCTCACAATGGCTCCCTGCATTCCATAGCCGAAGATTATTAGCTCCATCCCGCTCAGCAGCTCAGTCCGGGGCCCTAGACAATGCCCAAGTTCTCTGCACTCCTGCTCAAGCTCTCTCCAAGTGCCAATTCCAAAAACACCGAAACAGTTCACAGGTAAGGCCTTTCCAGTTCACAGTCTCACTGCTGCTTGTACTTATGGCTGCCAATGGGATTAGGTTGATCAAACTCATGCAACCACTTGCCAGTTTTCCACTGGTTTTGTCCTACTCTTAGGGTCCAAAAGTTCCTTGCTTTTCTGTATCCTCAAAGGGATGATTATAGGCAGATTCCACCAGACAGAGGTGCCTGGAGTCTTATCTCCCCAGACTCACCATGCCCTGTTGCAGGGAAGGTGTTACTCAGCCGCTGTCTTGGATTCTTCCCCTATACTTTAAATTTCTGCCCATATTCATAGGCATGTCCTTAGGATAAACCTCTAAAAGTAGAATTTCTAGAGACCATGGTCTTAATTTGTCATGCCTCTTTATAAAGGGTTTTTAAAGGCCACACTGGTCCACCCATGTTCATGTTCATAGTAGCATCATTCCCAACAGCCAAGGAGGAGAAACAACCCAAAAAGTCCACTGATGAATGGATGGACAGACAAAATGTGGTACATACATACAATGGAATATTATCCAGCCTTAAAAAAGAAGGAAAGGTAGACACAGGCCACAACATGAAGTTTGAAGACATTATACTATCTGGAATAAGCCAGTTACAAAGAGACAAATAAGATTCCACTCATATGAGGTATGTTAATAATCCAAATTATAGAGACAGAAAGCAGGCCAAGTGCGGTGGCTCACGCCTATACTCCTAGCAGTCTGGGAGGTCGAGGCAGGAGGACTGCTTGAGCTCACAAGTTCAAGACAAGCCTGAGCAAAGTGAGAACCTATCTCTATTAAAAACAGAAAAAACTAGCTGGATGTTGTGGCAGCCTGTAGTCCCAGCTACTGGAGAGGCTGAGGCAAGAAGATTACTTCAGCTCAAGAGTTTGAGGTTGCTGTCAGCTGTGATGCTACGGCACTCTACTCAGGGTGACAAAGTGAGACTCTGTCTCAAAAAAATGAAAGACAGAAAGTGAATGGTGGGTGCCAGGGGCTGAGGGAGAGGAAAATGGGACATTGTTTAATGGTACAAAGCTTCAGTTTTATAAGATGAAAAGAGCTCAGGGGCTGGATGGTGGTGATAGTGACACAACAGTGTGAATGTGCCCAATGCCACCAAACTGGGACTTACAATGGTTAAAATGGCTAATTTTATGTTCTGTGTCTTTATCACCATTTAATACTACTAATAAATAGGCCATTTGCTAGAAGTGTTTCATTCTTTACTGGCACATTCTTCTAAATGAGTTAAATCTTCCACTAGTGACTGAGAGGGTTTAGTACGTTTAGAGAGAAGGTCTGCATTCCCAAGGACAGCCAAGAAGCCCTGTGCAACTAGGGAGCCAGAAATGGGGGTCTCAGAGGCTCCCAGCTGTGTGGAAGAAAGGCAGACTATCCCAGCCAAGAATCACACCTGTCAGCAAACCTGCAGGTCTTCAACAGCTTCTTGACATGAAAAAGCTGCTCCTGGATGTCCTAAGATAAGAGACCAAACGGGGAAGAGTTAAATGTGATCAGTGATACCTGCAATGTGTAAGCCAAATTTAAAAGTTATTTTCTAACCTGGAAATGCTACACTGGTATGAAAAAAACCTTTATAGCAAGCAGCCTATAGAGCAGGGGTTCTTAACCAAGTCCACTGATCCAGGGAGGGCCCTGAATGGATCCACGCTTTGTGGGGTCTGAAGCTTGTACAACTTTGGGGGCCTTCTTCGAGCAGAACACAAAGCTATGTGTAAATATAAAATTCAGAATGAACTGGAAAGAGCCTGCACAGCTGAGGGACCCTAAAACCTAAGTTCTGCTGTCTTTATGATACACCTGCCTCTCGGAGGGAGGGTCCACCTGTGGAAGCCAGGAAACTAGGGTGACACGCAGGATGAGGTGGCTGCTCACCTTCACTCTATCCAGCTCCTTGGCTTTCTCATAGAGGCTTTGGCTGATTCTCAGCAAATTGAAAATGGGCTGGTGCCATATGCTGTCGAGCAACCGTTTGGAGAAATTGCTGACGTGGTATTTCCTGAAGTCCCACATCGTCAGAATCCGGGAGGGGATGCAGGACTCTGCATATGAGTGACAGCAGTCACAGAAGTACTTCCCCAGGTACTGGCAATACCGGAGCCGCTTCACAAACTCTGCAGAGCACACTGGGGTGAGTGCCGTGCACCCGGCAGGGGAAACCTACCACCCACCCCCAATTCCTACACAAGATTCAAAGACTCAGATCACTTTCTTCATGATGAAAACCATACTCCACCTGTGACAGCTGGAAAAACTAGCAAGGACTTGGGGACTTACGCCCATTCATGAGCTTTGCCTTAGCAGAACAGATTCCCAATAAACAGAACCCTCCCCAAATACTCCTGGATTTTAAAGACGGGCATCACAAGCTGCAGTATTGCTAAAAACACTTTTGGTTTAGGACCTGGAAATCAGACACTGTATCTCACTAGCAAGGAGGCTAAGGGCAGGTCAGAATCTCTTTAGAGTGACTCTCCTGAGAGTCTGAGTTGGAACTCAGAACTGGATGAGGTGGTATCACATGTATGAAAAGTGCTTTGTGAAATGTAAAGAAAGCGGTGAGGGTATAATGTTAGGAAACATTAACAGTACCCAAAAGAGCTTCCTGACAAATCACTGAGAGAGAAAAAAAATTTATAAAACCCTTAAAAAATACATAAAGCTCTTTCCAGCTGGAGGATTGTAAGCATAAACGGTGGGAATAGGTAAAACATAAGAAAAGAAATGTAGATCACCAAAACAGGGATGTGAAAACCAATTTCAGGAACATTCGAGAAAATGCATATTTTAAAGTGAGATACTCAGGCTGTCACAAGTTTAGACGATTCAGAGATGGTGAAGTATATAGCGGTGGTTTCCTAGTAATAACATTTTCATCAGCTGATCAATGCATAACCTTGTTTCAGGTGTCTTTCTATCCAAGGACACCTTAATTTATTTTGATTCATTAACATTGAATTTGGTGCCAAAAGCACTACAACTCACACCTGGAGAAAGCTACCAATGCACACATTTTCTCCCTGAGGCAGACCTTCCAGCACTTAGAAACACTAGTGAAGTCATCAACAGAAAACACAAACATACAAACAACGACGTGGCACGAAACCAACCATGAAAAGGTACACCCTGGTCCATGCACGCTACATAGCTGATCAAACTGAGCGGCAGGAAGAAAAAGGAGGATCAAACTGAGCGGCAGGAAGAGAAAGGAAGACAGAAGGGATCAACAAGTTTTCCTGATGGAAATCATCTTTCCCTAACATCTAAAATCCTAACACCTCAATATCCATTCACTCATTCATCAAATTTCAGCAAATTTACATATACAAAGTGTGATATTTTCAATACAGAATAAACTATGTCCATCTATTTTAATGTCCTAACCCTTTAACTAAAAAAGAACAAAACAAACCATTCTACAACAGTGGTTCTTGGACAGGGGTGATTTTGCCCCAAGGGACATTTGGAAATATCTGGAGACATTTTCAATTGTCACCGCTGGGGGGCTGCCACTGGCTGTACCAATGTTGTACCCTTTCACAACAAAGTCAGTGGGACTGAATTAAAGAAATCCTGCTCTAAAACACAACTGCTCTCATTTTATGAAAGGTCAAAGTCATGGGGGAAGACAAGAGAGAAATATTCTAGAACATGCATGTCCAATCTAACTTTCTGTAAGGATGAAAATGTTCTATATCTCTGCTGTTTACTCGAAATGTAGCCAGTATGACTGAGGAACTGAAGTTTTAACTTTAATTTAATTTTAAAAGTCCATATGGGCTAGTGGCTACCATGTTGGGCTATACAGTGTTAAAACAACACTAACCAATGGGAAGCAATGACTAAATGCAAGTATGAAAATTAATTGAACCTGCATGGAAAAATTAGCCATAAATGATACCTTGAGGACAATAGATGAACATGAACTAGTAGTAGACAAGATTAGGGAATTGTACTTTTTCACAGTGTATTAAGTTCTCCTTATTTTTAGGACTTGCGGAAGTATTAATGGATAAAGTATATTCAGCATGTATGGAATTGAAGGAGACTAAGGAAACATGACAATTTGATGCAATGTGGCATTTTGGATTGAATTCTAGAACAGATAAAGGACATTAGGGAAAAAACTGTTGAAATATGAATAAAGTCTGTGGTTTAGTTAATCGGACTATACCAATTCTAATTTCTCAGATTTAATAATGATACTATTGATTATGTAAGATGTTAACATTATGGAGAGCTGGGCCAAAGGT
The DNA here is from genome assembly GCA_963574355.1 of Loris lydekkerianus. Classification (NCBI taxonomy): domain Eukaryota; kingdom Metazoa; phylum Chordata; class Mammalia; order Primates; family Lorisidae; genus Loris; species Loris lydekkerianus. The sequence goes on along the minus strand of CAUYPK010161063.1, from coordinate 19,413 downwards.
ATATGGAAACTTGCTGTACTATTTTTGCAACTCTTCTGTAAGTCTAAAATTATCTCAAAATATAAAGCTAAAAAAAAAAAAAACTTATCCTAATACCTAGAAGAAGTTCATAAGGAAAGCACCCAATTATGTATATGCTCTCTACAATCTGTGCTCTGTGGCATGTCTTTCCTTCCTCTTACTCCTACTCCCATCCACATATGGCTGCTTTTCAACTGCCACAGCCTCTTTACATATGATGAACACCCACCCCCATTTCTGGAGACGATCACATCTTTATCAAACCTTGTACTCCCACCCCTCCCAAACCCAGATTAAGCTTCCTTTCTATAAATCCCATATCTCTCTTAAATTTTTCTTTTGTTATATCCATCACCCTTGTTATTTAGTTACCTAACTGATGTGTTCTCTATAAGATGGTAAACAAGATCCTTGAGGGTAGGGCCATCTTGGCCAGATTCATCACTATACCACCAGTGCAGACACACATCTCCATATTTGTCGGTTGGTTGGTTTGTGTTTAGAGATCGGGTCTCAGTCTGTTGCCCAGGCTGCAGTGCAGTGCCAAGATCACAGCTTACTGAACCCTTGAAATCCTGGGCTCAGCCTCCCAAGATAGGAGGGACTACAGGTACACACCCACGACTTGACAGACTTTTATTTTTTTGTAGAGAAGGGATCTCACTATGTTACCCAGGCTGGTCTTGAACTGGTCTCAAGTGAGCTTCCCACCTTAGCTTCCCAAAGTGCTGAGATTACAGATGTGAACCACTATGCCCAGACACATCTCTGCATGTGAATAAACTTAGGGAAGTACTTAAAAAATTGAAATCATAGTCACGTGTCTACAGTTTCTTACTCATGCATGCAATATTTACTGAGGCACCAGGAAACAATGGTTAACCAAACAGACACAGTCCCTGGTAGACTAACAGGAAAATGAGTCACTGAAAGCAAATTAGTTACAAACTGTAATGCTTGTCAGCATTGTCATCATAGTCCAGAGAGATTTCTGCTTTTTATTTTCATCTCTTGAAGCAGACCTCCTCAAAGCCTTTTTCCTTCCAAGACAGACTATCAAAAGCCAAGAGAACTCTTTCCACCCAAGCTCATCTCAGCTTTCTACAGGCCAGACCTAAGGACACCCTCACACAGAATAAGAGAGTCTGTCTCAAGTGGGAAACCTGCATTTTCCAGGCCTCAGTTGGCCCAGGAATGGTCCTCTCAGGCTACCTCCTCAAATTCAGAAAAGTTTGGCTAGCTCCTTGGTAAGCCATCATTCACTCAACCAATACCATTCACGGACCAACTATGTGTCAGGCACTCTTTTAGAAGCTGAGAATAAAATAATGAATCAAACACACGACACATCTGTTCTGACAGAACTTAGAATCCAGTGATGAAGACAGACAATACTAAGATTAATTAATAAGCAAAATATAAAACAATAGAGTATTCTTAGTATGCCAAGAGAGAAAATTAAGGTTATTAGGTAACATAAAGTATACATATGATTGTTTGTAGCCAGGAGTACAGTGAGGTGGGCATTTTCAAGAGAGAATCCAGGGAAGACCTCATGACTTTTGGGTGAAGATGGGAAGGAAATAAAGGAATCAGCCTTAAGGGTACCTGCAGGGAGAACACTTCATGGAGAGTAAACCACAAATGCATATTCCTGAGTCAGGAGTAAGCTGGCAACTTCAAGGACCAGGAGGGAGGCCATGTGGCTGAAGCTTAGTGCCCAATGGGAAAGAGAACTGCAAGTCTAGTTTTCCTCATTCCTGGCTGGTCACACAGCCTTATTGGACATGATGCCTTTGCCATAAGAGAGACAGCAACTTCCATGAAGTTCTTGTAACAGCTCCTCATCAAGGGAATCTCCCACCAGAACAGAGCACTGCCCCACCTTGTTATTCTTGACCCTGGCAACACACGATAAGCAGGCAATCCATTACCCATACTTACTAGGCTCTATTGGAGTTCCACAACCGGCACAGAAAAAATTCTGGGCTGCCACCACGACGTCCCTCCTGAGTACAGAAAATGGTAATAGTTACATTTCAGAGAAGGTCCAAGGAATATTTTTCACAAATTAGAAAACAAAAAATTGGCATCATAATACTTTTCTTGGCTTGAGGCTTTAATTTTGTCACTTTTTATTTGGAAAAGAAATAGGTTTATTCGACAGTTTTGTAGTTGAAATCACTCAGTCTTTTGAAGCTAGAATTCTTTAAAAGCTTCTGCTAAAACCAAAGCAGAAGTCAGTATCACAAATAACTACTTCACCAAGGGGTTTTTAAGGACTTCTCATTGTCCATGGGAAAAGTCTTATCTCCAGAGAGAACTGCAGACATGTTACACAAAGACAGTTCAGGGAGACCAGGTACCAAAGGATGATGCACTTGAGAAGTTCACAAATGGATCTAAGGAAATGTACATGATTAAGAGGCAATGTAGACAAAGCATCAAAGGTGGCTGGTGACTATTCCAGTGGAGCACTTTCTTTTGAATTGTGCCACCATTTTCCATATGATTTAGAATTATGAAGAAAGTTGTAAAATTTGATTACAGTTCAGGGTCAGCAAGAATGGTCAAGGTAAAAATATGCTAAATTTCTGCCCATGTGCCTTACAGGGGACTGAGGGAAACTCTAGAGAAGAGATATCCCACACTAAGGAAAGGGACCTCTTAACAATGCCTATAGAGAGGGAGCTCTTCTGCCCAAGCAGCCCCAGAGACATTTCTTGACATTCTCTCATAAAGGAAAATAAAAAACTCAGGATCATCCCTCACCATCAACTAGTTATGCAAAAAGGAAGGTCATCCCTAGAGGCTGTGTTATGTTTATCTCCTTCCAAACTAATAGTTGTTACTAACATTATGCATTGACCAGATCCCCAAGGTAAGGTAAAAGGCCTCAGGCATCTACAACATCTGTTCCCAAGTGTACCTTTTCTGGTGTAGAGCAGATAAGACAAGATCAAACATTCTTCCACCTATGCAGGGATATCTCCATAGAGTAATTGATTCGTCCTTTATTCCTTTTTTCTTTCCAAACATTCACCTTATCTGATGTAAAATGTAGATTTCCTGGGCTTTATAATAATGTAACCATTTGCCTCATTACCTACCCCCCTCTTTCTTCTTTCGATATGCCCTGGTCCCTTAAATACTGAAGTTCTCAGATCTCTCTCTGGAAAGAGCTGTCAGAGATATGTCTGTGACTTGTGTTCCCCCACCCCCAGGACATCTTTAAACTGTGGCTAAATAAAACTCCATTGATTAATATCTTTGCTTCAGTCACTTATTTCAGGTTGTCACTCCCAAAAGAAAGATATCGTCTATAAGGCACTTACATGAAATGTATTCAACAACCCTTACTAGTTCCTTCCTAACAGCAGTTTGCATACCCAATTTAATACAAATCAAGAGGAATGAAAAAAATTGTACTTGGTTAAAATTTTTTGTCTATAATCTTTATCTATAATCAGATAGATATATACTTGTCATATACTCTCAGAACTAATTATAATTAAATTATTACTTGAAATGTATATATGGGTTTATTTCCTTTGGGGGTATCTTCTGAGTTGTTTTGTCTTTCTAGAATTCTTTAAAAGCTTCTGCTAAAACCAAAGCAGAAGTCAGTATCACAAATAACTTCTTCACCAAAGGGGTTTTAGGGATTTCTCATTGCCGGTGGGAAAAGGCTTTTCTCCAGAGAGAAATGCAGACACCTTACACAAAGACAATTCAGGGAGACCAGGTACCAAAGGATGATGCACTTGAGAAATTCACAAATGAATCCAAGGAATGTACTTGTGTTACTTCTTAGACAACAAACAATTTTTATTTATATTCAGTTACATTTTTTAACTAAGAAGCTTTCCTTAAGACTGAACTTTCCCTTTTTAAAATGTATTCATTAATTTTTATTTTGCAATGATGGTACTGGAAAATAAAATTGTTCTGTGTTTTAAAATTATTGTATATGATTTTTAAGTTTCAGTATTAGCTGCTTTAAGCCTATTGAGTTTCCAGTTGCTATGTAACATCCCTAATTCATTTGTATAGTTAAATTCTCAACTCATCGAAACTCAAAAGCTCACGATACACAAGGTGCCAGCAAAGCTAAGCCAGAAAATACACCCAACTTTCCTTTTCCTAAAACAGATTTTCCTGGGTTCCTCAGTGTATTATTTTCTTCCTTCCCTACTTCCATAAAGCTTGAGATGGGATCTGTCACAACCTATTTTAGATGGAGGACCAAGCAGCAGCCCACACTTACTTTAGTGGTGGATGAATATTAAATATAATTTGAAATCTGGGAGGGGCCCATTCTTCAGTCCCTCTGATCCTAGACTTAAATTTAATCTCCTGTACCATGTTCATGCTGGATTCAAAGTCTTCTTGGACACGCTCTTCATCTACAACCTGCATAATACATAAGAGGATTTAGGAACAATTTAAACAAGCACATTTCAATAATTTAAATAGGGCTGGGCATGGTGGCTCATGCCTGTAATCCTAGCACTCTGGGAGGCCGAGGCAGGGGTAGATCACTTGAGCTCAGGAGTTCAAGACCAGCCTGAGCAAGAGTGAGACCCCATCTCTACTAAAAATACAAAAATTAGGGGCAGCACCTATGACTCAGTGGGTAGGGCACCGGCCCCATATACCGAGGGTGGTGGGTTCAAACCCAGCCCCCGCCAAAACTGCAACAACAACAAAAAATAGCTGGGCACTGTGGTAGGCGCCTATAGTCCCAGGAGGCGCCTATATACTCAGGAGGTTGAGGCAAGAGAATCACCTAAGCCCAAGAGCTGGAGGTTGCTGTGAGCTGTGATGCCCAAGAGCTGGAGGTTGCTGTGAGCTGTGATGCCACAGCACTCTACTGAGGGCGATAAAGTAAGACTCTGTCTCTTGGAAAAAAGAAAAAAAAAAAAAAATAGAAAAATTAGCCAGATGTTACAGCAGGCACCTATAGTCCCAACTACTCAGGAAGCTGAGGCAAGAGAATTGCTTGAGCCCAGAAGTTTGAGGTTGCTGTGAACTATGTTTCCATGGTACTCCATCCAGAGAGACAGAGTGATTCTGTCTCAAAAAGAAATATGAATTTAAATAAAGGAATTTTCAAGTGTGTTTCCAACATTAAAATTTGCCATGAAAAATAAAGCTGCATTCAACTGAACTGAAGGACTTGGCAAAAACTCCCCATGTCTTTAAAGCCCTGGGCGGTAGAACTGCTTCTAACACAACCCAGCTGAGATCACTTTTCTTAGTAATTTTAGTTCATTTATTTCCAGACATTGAATTTATTGTAAGTAGGTCATTCTAATCTGGAATATATTTATAAATAACAGAAGCCTCACCCCTTTCACTCAGCAGACTGACAGACTCTGCCACTCAGAAGCCCTACTCTACCCAGAAACAGCTCTGTTAAGATCATTCCCTTGCTTATAGCTGTTCTGTGGCTGCTCTCAGACCCCCTGTACTTTCCTACTGCCATTTAAAATCCAAACTTATCAAATTAGCATTCTATGTCCCCACAATGGGACCACTAGCATTCAAGTCTTATTTCCATAAAGATCAACCTCCCACACACCACAGGTATTATTTAACCACACCAAGCCTCTCTGCTCAATAGCACACACCATGCACCTCCCTTAGGGCAGCCCCCTTTGCCGAGAACACTGTCCCCCATGTTTCTACCTGCCATCTTTCTGGCCAGCCTAATACTGAGCTCAAGTTCTGAGATCTCTCATCAGCCTTTCCACTGTGAAATGAGCTTTTATCTGAGGAATGTTGAGTCCTTCTAAATTAGCAGGCCCAGAGAGGCTTTAAAATGAGTCAGCAGTCATGTCCCACTTCCTTCCCTCTCAACTACGTATTTTTCTCCTGAAACTGCTTGCTGTTGCCACACTGCCCTGGGCACTGTAACCCACCCATCACAAGTTAACAATATCTAGCAATCATAAATCAATGCTATTTTTACAAAGCAATGAGAATTCTTGGCAAACAACTTTGTATCAGCCTCCTCCCTGTCCCTACTTTTTGCCTTTAAAAATCTGCTTTGCAACCAGGCACTGGGTAGGCATGATGGCTCAGATCTGTTAATCATAGCACTTTGGAAGGCTAAGGGATTGGGACTGCTTGAGACCAAGAGTTTGAGACATGCCTGTACAAGAGCACGACCTTATCTCCACAAACAAACAAAAAAAAGAAAGAAAGAAAAAATTAGCCATGTATGATGGTCCCAGTTATTAGGAAGGTTGAGCCAGGAGGATCACTTAAGCCCAGGAGTTTGAGGTTGCAGTGAGCTATGATGATGCCACAGCACTCTAGCCTGGGTGACAGAGAAAGCTCCTGTCAAGAAAGAAAAAAAAAAAACGAAAGAAAGGAAAATAAAAGAAAGTGGGGGAAAGGGAAGGGAAAAGAAAAGAAGGGAAAGGAAGGGAAGGAAAGAGGAAGGGAGGGAAAAACCCTGTTTGGGCAGCACCTGTGGCTCAAGGAGTAGGGTGCCAGCCCCATATACAGGAGGTGGTAGGTTCAAACCTGGCTCCAGCCAAAAAAAACCCCTGCTTGCAGCACAGGCCAAATGGAGTTCACACCCTAGGTTACTTGGGGTCTGACTCTTCTGGGTAGTTGTCCTCACTTTGTATCAAATTAACTCTTTAAATTATATTTTGTGCCTCAGGCTCTTTCTTTTAGGTCATGATCAAGTTCCCCGATAAAATTAAACACTCCCTGCCCTATACATGGAGTGCTTTTTTCCAATCCTTATTTTAGCCTTTGTCACAAAGTTCCCTGCCCAGAGGTGGCTGCATGCTCTCAGAAGGCAGTGTGTCCAAGGGAACCAGCCTGTGCTTTCCAATTCGCAGCCTGGCGCCAGGCTCCTGCTTTGCCACTGATCAGCCCTGCTGAGAGGCTGGGCCCATCACTTTAAAAATAACAACAGTGGCTACCTAATAGGATGCTGATGAGGATCAAACTGAGAATTGCTGAGTACAGTCCTGGGTACACAATAAGCCCTCAATGCACCAGTTTCATCGTTCATTTTGAGTTGCTCCCAACACTCAGCATACAAGGAAACAAATATTTCAAATGAATAGGACAGGTAAAATGACAATTTAATTCAAGTTCAATTATTTTGATACTTACTACTGAGCCAGCTGGATTCAGGGAACCTGCCAGCTGATAATTAATTACTGACAACATCCAACACTTGCGGAAAACTCGGTACAGCTCTCTGGCTAACAGCTCAGCCGAATTGAAATTTGGGTCATACGTGACACTGAAATGTAAGAGATGCAAAAACTGACAAACTATATTCATAAAGAGCATGTTCAAGGTCTACCTCTGTTTTTCTTTAATTTTATTATTAAATCATAGCTATGTACATTAATGCAATCATGGGACACCATACACTGGTTTTATAGACCGTTGGACACATTTTTATCACACTGGTTAACATAGCCTTCCTGGCATTTTCTTAGTTATTGTGTTAAGATATTTATATTCTACATTTACTAAGTTTCACTATAAGATGCACTGTAGATGTAATCCCACCAATCACCCTCCCTCCGCCCATCCTCTCCCCTCCCTTCCCACCCTCTTCCCCTTCCCCATATTCTTAGGTTATAACTGGGCTATAGCTTTCATATGAAAGCCATAAATTAGTTTCATAGTAGGGCTGAGTACACTGGATACTTTTTCTTCCATTCTTTTTTTGTTTTTTTTAAAGAACAATCTCTCTTTATTCAGCTTGATTGAACAGGATATAATTTTGCCAAGTCTAACACAACAATCCTATCATAAGACTATTAAGAGTTGGAAAAGATTCAGAAACTAACTTTGCAAATAGAAATATGTAAAACTGCTATTTAATGTACTGATCTACTGCTATTTTCCGCCCAATGGCATTATGTAAAATGTACAAAAATTCTATATTTAAAACTAATGGAAACTTAGCCAGAGTGCTTAAAAGATGAAAAATAAAAGAGAACTGATTTCAGTCTTGTTTCTGCCAAGAAACAGAATCATAAACAACAAAAGTGGGAATCACAAAAAAGGAGGGCAACAACCCTGACATTATTAAATTGTATAAATCAACAAATCTAGATGAATGGTTCTCCTAGGAAAATATGAATTACCAAAATTAATCCAAGGATTGAAAGAAAATTAACACATAAATAAGGAAGAAGCCAAGAAAATAAAGTGCCACTCCATGAAAAGCACCAAGCCTGGACAAATAGGCAAATTCTTTCAATCCTGTGCCATTTAAACTGTTCTACAGCAGAAAAAGGAAAGCTTCCCTAGTTTAATGAAAACAGTATAACATTGACTCTAAACATGATAAAAAAAACACAAAAATAGAACTACATGCCAGTTACACTTACAAAGATGGCTGCAAACATCAAAAAGAAAGTTTTAAGAAAAAATCCACTCTGTATAAGAAAAATAATGTACAATAAACAAGGTTTACTCTGAGAACAATTTGATACTAGAAAAAAAAATCTATGAATGCAATTCATTATATTGGCAGGACAAAGAGTGGAAAATACATCAAGAAAAGCCAAAAAAGGCATTTGATAATAGTTAACATCTATTCCTAATAAAAAATATTACATGTATAGGACCTCCATAGTTGACCACCTCCCTACATTCACTACATCTTTAAGTTGACCTATGTATCACATGTATTCAATGGAAGACTGACCTCTACGTGACTCTGTTAGTTGTACCTTGACAACATGAACTGTGACATACAATATAAATTTACCCTCTATAACATGACCATTTGAGTCCACTCTACACCGAGGAATATAAGGTGTAAGCTTTGCCACTTAGTTGTATTATTGTTTCTTTCATTACATTCTTTTTTCATGTTATTATTACCACATATTGGATTGGGCATAAGGTCTTATTGTTTATCACATGTTGCAAAAGAATTTTTCAATGTGAAGGTCTGAATTATAGGTACATCCTACAATTACTGAAAAAATGTGTAGTTAATTGAGACATGATGGCCCAAAGGAAAGAACTCAAATTGCTGACACTGAAGAAAAAGTTTGATCTTCTACATTTTTTGGAAAGCAGCTGCCAAAGAAAGGGAGCAGACATTTTGATGTTAGCAAGATCACAGCTGGCAACATCCAAAAATGTAAACATGAGTACTTGGAGAGATATAGTAAGGAAAGAGGTGACCTACAATGGAAAATGAGAAAAGTCCCTTGATGAAGTCAATGAAGTTATATTAAGCTGGTTCAAACAAATGAGGGCAGTTAAGTCTTTGTGCTGATGCAAGAAGTTGCTAAAAAAAATTGCCCAAGAATTCAGGTGGCAGATTTCCTAGCATCAAGTGATGGGTTTGAGAAATTTAAACAAGAGCTCCCAAAAAGCTTGTGTGGTGAATCCAATGATGCTCCAGTAGAAGTTGTGGAAGAGTTCAAAAAAAGTTCCCAGACTTCACCAGCGGCTTCACAGAAGACAACATCTTTAACACTGATGAGTGTAGTCTCTTTTTTAAGGCAATGCCTAACAGGAATCTCATGAAGGATGACAAACATAAGAGTAGAAAACTTTCCAAAGTACATGAAGCAGCTGATGAAGCAAGTGGAGAATGACAACGAAAAGTATAGACTCCAAAAGAAGAGGATGTTAGGAGTCTGATAATGCAGCTGAAGACATATGCCATGAAAATGGCCAGTTATGCCGAGTGGTGTAGCCAATGTTGAGAGTGCTTTCTCCATTTATCTTTACAATAAGAATAAGAAACAAACTAAGCTTCACTCTTTTCAGACAGAATGATTAAACCATGAGAAAACAGTAGATGTACTGATTTTTGTATGATACTGTATATATGATTTTACTATGTTTTGATGACATATGACTTGATATGATATTCTCTAATAAAAGCTTCATAAGAAAGTAAAGTGTATGTACATAGCAGTATAGTAGGCTTAGTTCCTTATGTTGACCACTTCTGCATGTTGACCACTTTGTTACAGTCCCTTAGGTGGTCAACTTACAGAGGCTCTACTGTAATTTCATTTTTATTTTATTTTATTATTAAATCATAGCTGTGTACATTAATGCAATCAGGGGCACCATACACCGGTTTTATAGACCATTTGACATATTTTCATCACACTGGTTAACACAGCCTTCCTGGCATTTTCTTATTGTGTTAAGACATTTATATTCTACATTTACTAAGTTTCACATGTACCCTTGTAAGATGCACTGTAGGTGAAATCACCCAGTCACCCTCCCTTCCCCCATCCCATCCTTCCCTCCCCTCCCTCTCCTCCTTCCCCATATTCTTAGGTTATAACTGGATTATAGCTATCATATGAAAGCCATAAATTAGTTTCATAGTAGGGCTGAGTATGTTGGACACTTTTTCTTTCATTCTTGAGATACTTTACTAAGAAGAATATGTTCCAGTGCCATCCATGTGGACATGAAAGAGGTAAAGTCTCCATCTTTCTTTAAGGCTGCATAATATTCCATGGTGTACTTATACCACAATTTATTAATCCATTCGTGGATCGATGGGCACTTGGGCTTTTTCCATGACTTAGCAATTATGAATTGGGTTGCAATAAACATTCTGGTACAAATATCTTTGTTATAATGTGATTTTTGGTCTTCTGGGTACATACCTAGTAGTTTAATTATAGGATTGAATGGGTTAAAGATTTAAACTTAAGACATGAAACTATAAAAATACTAGAAGAGAGTGCAGGGAAAACCCTTGAAGAAATCGGTCTGGGCGAGTATTTTATGAGGAGGACCCCCAGGGCAATTGAAGCAGCTTCAAAAATACACTACTGACTGGGACCTGATCAAACTAAACAGCTTCTGCACAGCCAAGAGTACAGTAAGTAAAGCAAGCAAACAGCCCTTTGAATGGGAGAAGATGTTTGCAGGTTATGTCTCCAACGAAGGTTTAATAACCAGAATCCACAGAGAACTCAAACATATAAGCAAGGAAAGAACAAGTGATCCCATCGCAGGCTGGGCAAGGGACTTGAACAGAAACTTCTCTGAAGAAGACAGGTGCATGGTCTACAGACATATGAAAAAATGGTCATCATCTTTAATCATCAGAGAAATACAAATCAAAACTCCTTTGAGAAATCATCTGACTCCAGTAAGATTAGCCCATATCACAAAATCCCAAGACCAGAGATGTTGGCGTGGATGTGAAGAAAAGGTAACACTTCTACACTGCTGGTGGGAATGCAAATTAATACATTCCTTATGATTTCCTTCATCAGTGTTTTATAGTTCTCCTTGTAGATGTCTTGTACATTTTTCTAAGTACATTTCAGGTATTTTCTTTTCTTTTTGGCTATCTTAGTGTTGAGTCTTTGATTTGACTCTCACTCTGTGACTAAAATACAGAAATATTGTTTTGAGTACACTGACTTTGCAAGATGAAACTCTGCTAAATTTATTTATCAATTCTAGGAATCTTTTGGTGCAGTGTTTAGGGTTTTCCAGATACCAGATCACACTATCAGTGAACAGGGATAGTTAGATTTCCACTTTCCTAATTTGGAAACCCTTTATTTCTTTCTCTTGCCCTGATTGCTATAGCTAGGACTTCCTATGCCATGCTGAATAGAAGAGGTGACAGTGGACACCTCGGTCTTGTTCCAGTTCTTAGGGGGAATGCTTTTAACTTTTTCCTCTTCAGTATTATGTTGGCTGTCGGTTTGTCATATATAGTTTTTATTATTTTGAAGTATGTCCCTTCTATGCCTAGTTTTTAGGGGATTTACATACCCTATAAAGATAAACAACTTTTATGTACCCACAATAATTTTTTTAAAAAGAACTATATGTAACTTTTAGTCTATTTCATTCCATGCACAATGGGAGAATTTTAAGACAATCTAAAGATAATTTTAGTAATGCTAAAGAAAGGTTTCCCTCTCCTTCAATACTCATATATTCCTCTTTAATTAATTAATCTGTTGGCAGGGAAATGAGTGGAGTTCTCATGAAGAATAAGACATACTCCACAAATCACCACATGGTCTTTTCTTTTGATTTATAAGAATCCTATTCCAAAAGCTCCCAATTCCCAAATTCAGGAGGGCAATCCTAATTTGAAGGGAAATTCCTTTCCTAGTTCCATATTACTTCCACCTTGACCCATATTTTCCACACACACACACACACAAAAAAAAACAACTTATAAATGGAAAACTGGTTTTCTATAACACTTTACAACACCGTCCATTTGATAAACAGTTTAATGCTACACACATATGTTCAGATACATTATTGATTAAATATTATAGCTATTCCTAGAACTATGACTTCCATTTTTAACATCATTTTTCTGAGAAACTATAGGTCAATCAATTTTCAAATAACTGTGTTTCTAGCAATTATCAGTCCATAATACATGCTTAATAAATGCTTATTAAGCCACGTAGAAATTAACTCTTAAAACACAACCTATTTGTAAATTGTAAACTTTTGCAATTTAAGTTTTGATTTTAGTGACATCTTGTGGATATGAGAAGTTGTGCTGATGTAAATTATACATTAAATGCAGTGGAACAAAAATGCAATTCAGTCTTTAAAAAGTAAATTACTAATCTGGTAGGAAGCTGACAGGCAGCCACAATTCTTCTGGTTTTCCAGTAAAGTGCACATGCATCAGCTTCTAAGGAATGCTTTTGCTGTAATGACCTATTTGTAAGGAAGCAAAACTTCAATTGAGTGGACTGGTAGTGCTAAACTTGGGGATGAAAATTAAGTTATTACTTCCACTTTCCATCAAATTTTGTCTCATTTGTATTTCTACAAAGACAACCCAAGAGATCTTATTTATTACTTGCTGATATCATTGTTAAGGAAAAAACAAGCAGGAAAACACAGTGTAAAGGGCTAAGAATCACTACATTGAAGTGGAGTGGGGAATTTCCTACATGGGCAAATAGCTGCCTAAGTTGTAGTCCCACTTCTACTACAAGTCAATGTATTCTTTAACTCTTAAGGAATTAAACATTTCTATGAATAGATTAATCTATGACTATACATTTTTCTGGTCTGCCATAATTTCTTTTTTTTTAAGAAAACAGACTTATTATTAAAGTGTAAGATTGCTGATCATCATTTTACTCATTATTCATCGATTTCATATTTGTTAACTTTCCTGCTTGTTAAAATTTATTTGTAATCCCCAAATTAGTGCTTTTGTAGTCATTTATGGATATGCTCAGAGTGGAAAAAAATTTTAGTTGCTTGATGTACATGTTCTCAGCTAAGATTGAATAAAGTGATATTCTAACTTCTTGTTTCATCTCTCACACTTATAAACAAGCATCCTTTTTGTTGTTTATCTAGTGTCATATTTTTGGCATCTGTATACTTTTCATTAGTGACTCGACTATTTAAAATATTTCCCAAAGCTGATAAACTAGAGTGTTCTAAGGTGCAAGAGGGCTGTGATGTGCCTTACAGAGATAATATGTATGTTAGATAAGCTTCATTCAAGTATGAGTTATATAGTACTGCTAGTTATGAGCTCAATGTTAAAGAATCAACTACATAAATGCATGTATGTATAGTGAAAGAAGATGTCTTTAAACAGAAACACACAAAAAACAGAGATATATACTGACTGGTGGATGAAAATGCTGACTAGAGGTTCAGAGAAACCTAACCCTCTATTTCCCCTAGAAGCAATGGTTCAATGTTCACTAATCCAGTGTTTTTTGTGATGTTTTGGGAATACAGAGAACAAGGAGAACCGCCTGTACTCATAAAACATATGCACTGTTTGAAAGTGCCATTCTACAACCTATTTCTGTTCAACAGTGTCATTCTACAACCTACTTCTGAAACGAATCTATCATTTTTTTCCAATAACATACAAACACTTGATTCTTTATCCCCTCATTTGCGTTGTCAGTGTTGTACAAAATACATCTTTACACACTGTGTGCCCATAAACATAAATTCACAATTATTGCTTTATGTGACTGTCTTTTAAATCAGATAGGGGAAAGAGAAATTTCTATATGTATATGTCTGTATGTATTCTGTCTTTCATATTTTCCTATGTATTTACTTTTGTGTTCTTATTTTTTTCTCATAGTTTTAATTTATTGTCTTGTGTCCTTCCCTTCATCAAAAAGGACTCTCTTTAGTACAGTAATTATGTAAAGTAAGTTTGCTTGTGATGAATTTTCTCAGTTCTTTTTTTGAGGGGACAGGGTCTCACTCAGTTAGTTGCTCAGGTTAGTGTGTAGTGATGTCATTAAAGCTCACTGAAAGTTCAAACTTGATAAGGACATTGTATTCGATGCTTTAGAAAAACAAAGGACTGAATTCTTAAGAGTCATACTCTATACTTAAAGATTTCACAGGCTGTAAGCTTATTTTGATTTCTTAATAAAATGTTCATCAAAAGGAGAAAAAAAGGTTAGAGCAGCAACTATAAGAAATAGAAAAAATTATATTAAACTAATAAGAACAGATACTACACATGGTCTTAGCCAAAAGGCGAAGAAGTGATAGGAACTAGAAAAAATTATAAATCTTTGCTCTTGCTCAAATCAAATCATCTGGGATACTCTTCCTTCCTAGCTCCACAAATCCAAAAATTTAACATAGCTTAAATGTCAGAGCCCTGGCTGAAAGTATTTTCTTCACTTTCGAACATGGAATTCATAAATGCAAGTATTCACACAAGAAACATTTCTCATATTTCAAGTACGTGTCAAACACTACTATAGGTACTGGGGATACAGCAACAAACAAAAGAGGTAAAATTCCTGTCTTCTTGGAACTTAGTCTAGTGAAGAAAGGTAAATAACAAACACATGTCGGGGAATACATGAATGGTGTTTTGGTTTTTTTTTTTTTTTTTTAAGTAAAATAAAGATAGAGAGTGAAAGAGTGAGCAGATAGAGGAATGAGAGAAGCTTCTGTTAGAATATAAATGATTGAGCAGAAATCTGAAAGACACAAGGAGTAAGCCATGCAGGTATCTGAGAAAGAGTAAACAGGCAGAGAATAGAATGTGAAAAGGGCGTAGAGTTAAAAACATGCTCTATAGGCAAGTTAACAGAACAGCAACAGGCCTAAGGGGATTGCTCACAGGACAGAGGTAAGAAATAAAGTCAGAAAGGTAGTAAGTTCTATAGAGGACTGGCAGAATTTTGACTTTTACTCTGACTTTCATGTGGAAAAGATAGCTGGTCTTGGAGGAAAGCCTATATGCAGGTAAAGGCAGATGCAGAGAGATCATGGCAAAGCTTTTGGAATAAAATATGATAGGCTAGGCAAGGTGGCTCAAGTTCATAATACCAGCACTTAAGGAAGCTGAGGGAGAAGGATCACTTGAGGGCAAGGAGTAGGACACCAGCCTCTGTAAGACAGACACTGTCACTACTAAAAAATAGAAAATAAATAGCCACACATGGTGGCAGGTGTCTGTAGTCCAGCTACTCAAGAGAATAAGGCAGAAGGATGGTTTGCGTCCAGGAGTTTGAGGTTACTGTGAGACAGCCTGATGCCACTGCACTCTAACCAGGAGCAATAGGACAAGACCATAAAAAAAGATTATAGCAGTTTAAATTTAGAGTAGAAAGGACAGATAATGAGTTGCCAGAGTTCAGGTATATTTTATTTTTTCATATACACACACATACACACATAAATACATACAAAGGATGCCAAGAAAATGTATGCAGATTTTGAGAAAGAAAAACAATTGTATTGAAAATGTAATACTCAATATATACCAATAACAAAAGACAAATACAAGCCACAATTGACTTCTGCAATTACAAGAAGTGCTCAAAGTATATACATGGATAACTTTGCTTATAATGCGTATACATTTTTTTTGGCACCCTCTGTGTTTGTGTGTGTATATATACATATATTTATGTTTGAACAAAGTGGAGTCACAGATGAACCAGAGCAACTAACAATATATTAGTTAAGATGAGGAAAAGTATGAAAGAACAGGTTAGTTTGAATGAGGAAGATCAGGAAACAAGACATCTCCAAAGGGACTTATTCACTGGAGGTATCTACTAGGCACCCGAGGGGAATCTGCTTAGCAGAAATTTGGTTATGTGAATCTAGAATATAGGGAAAATGTCATAACTGGAGACATGAAGTTGGGAGGCATTAGCATACAGATGATTTTTAGAGATACGAAATGAAATGTTATCATCTAAGGAACACGAAGAGGTCCACAGATAAGATTGAGGAATTCCCAATATTTAGCGAGAGAAAAACAATTGGGAGTTCAGAAAGCTGAAGATAGCAAAGGGGATAAAGAGTTACTGAGAGAGGAAAAACAGAGATTGGCATGAAGGGAAACAAGTAAAGAACGAGAACGTGTTTCAAGAACAAAGTTATCTATATGAAAATTAGCCTGGATTCCTCAAAAGGTTAATGTCAAGAAAATAAGAGAGGAATTTTCTAGATTAAAAGAGACTGCAAAGGAACATAAGAACCAAAGGCAATACATAAATTTTGGTTGGATCCTATTTCAAAAGAAAAAAACAAAACAAAACAAAAAACTATTAGAAACATTCTAGGACTAGTAGGGAAATTTAAAAAATGACCTGGACATTAGACCATATAGTTAAATTATTATTTTCTCAGGTGTGACAATGGCATTTTGGTTACATAGGATATTATCTTTATTCTTAGGAGATACATGCTGAAGTATTTAGGTGGACATATAATAACATTTGACACTTGTTTTTAAATGGTTGAATAAAAAAAATATGGCAAAATGTTAACAACTGTGTAATTCAGGTCGAACGTATAAAGAAATTCATTGCAGTAGTCTTTGATCACTTCTGAAAGTTTGATCATTATTATGAAAACCTCCATAATAACAGTAATACAAAAGAAAAAATAAATAACTCACTGGAAAAATGGCATGTGATAGAGAGTACAGCAGTTTAAAGTTAAAAGTACAAGGGAGAGATACAAAAGACATGCATAGACATTTCACAGATGAGGAAATTGTAAAGGCCAATAAAGAAATGAAAGGTTCTTGCCGTATTTGTCAGAAAAATACAAAGTAAAATCACAAAGTTAATATTTCCCATCTACCAGAATAGTCAAAATTAAAAAGGATGAAAATATCAAGTGTTTCTCAAGATCAGGAGTAACAGAAACTCTTACATACTGCTGGCAGAATAGCACATTGGCTTAAAGCCTGAATACCTTCCATGTACCTTAAAACCCAGTAACTCCTGTCCTTTGGGGGTGGTGTACCTGGGAAAAAATGTTTCCATGTGTGCACAGGAAGAATACCAACAGCAACATTGCTTGTAATGGCAAAAAAGCCGGAAAGAACCCAAATGTTGAGTCTATGGGTATTCATTTCACCATTACAACCAATATTCTTAATTTTCTTTAAAATATACATATATTTTTATGTATGCCTTATACAAGGAAAAGTTGAACAAAAGTGACCAATTGCAGTAAATGCTGTTGAAAGGTAAAACAAGACTAGGACTAAATATTGCTATTTATATTTGGCAGTGAAAAGTTGAGGTAAATGAAGTCAATCAAGAAGCAAAACTCTTCTAGAATGAAAACGTTTTGTTTTGTTTTAGAAGAATGATAAAGAAAAGCAAATCTATTAATTTAAAACAGGAAAAAGTAAGCTTTGTACACCAAGCTAGTTCTATCTTCCCAGGCATAAGGATTTTTAGAAAAGAGGACAAGATTATTTCCTTTTCCAAAAGCTCTTTAATGCAAATGCATGTCATTATGTGAAAAGACATGTATAAGAGTGAACATAAATTCATGGTACAAGTCAAGACATTTCTAAGCATGAAAGAAAGGGCTACTGATAATTTTGCTGGGTAGTGGTATAAATTGGGGTTGTCCCAGACAAACTGGTCCATATGGTTGTTCCATGAATAAGTCAAATTCAGTATATTATGCTAGCAGGTTTTCTTTAAGAATGGAAGAAAGGATCCTTAGAAAAAAAGGGGGGTGGAGTGGGGAGGGTTCTTCAATTGAATCTAGTCAAATTTCATTCAAGATTCTATTACGATTAATGACAGGTCTAAAATGATACTTACTTCGTGGATGGTACACAGGTTTATGTAATCCTTGAAGTTTTATGCATGCCACAGCAGCAAGTTTGCCAGGGGGCTGCATTTTCCCATCAAGGAGATACCACATTCGAGCAAAAGTGGCCCATTGCTTGAAAAAAGGAGGGGAGGGAATAAAGAAAATTCTAATTAAAATGGAAACACAGTAATTGAATTTATTATAATTCATTATTACATACTATCACATGTACTTTACAGTTAATGTCAACAATTACTTCAGAAAAAAACTCACAAAAGAATTGTTTTGCTTCCATTTCTATTTTTAGCACAGGGGTCTCTTCTCATTACTCTGCAAAGGTAAACTCAGTGATTTTCCCTGCCTCTTTTTCTATTAATATGACCACATGTCTTATAAAAAAATATATTCCCTTTACATTATAATTTATACTTTTTGTATCACATAACATAAAATCTTGAGGGGTAATGAGTTCATAGGAGAATAACAGCTGTTTATTAAGGTTTTCAAAAACATTTTGAGATTAGTAGGTACACTACATTGAAACTGACTGGCTAATTAGAAACTGAAGTTGATTTCAGGCGTTCAATTCCAGAGAAGTGTTAAATAGAACAATGTTAGTTAGGGAAACAAGGATGGATGACACTGAATAAATTTAAAGTTTAAAAAGCTACCTGAGGCAGACATCTTTAGGCTGCCTCAGAAATAGATTGCTGTTTTTGTAGTATTCATCAATATCTTTAAACTCAGAATAATTCTAGCCCAGAATATCTTGACCAAATGCTTTTTATGCACATACACAAGAGGTTAAACAATGCTTGGAAAAATATATATAGGATAGCTGAGTTTATTTATTTGTTTATATTTATTTTTATTATTTTTGAGACAGATTCTCCATTTGTCATCCTGGGTAGAGTGCCCTGCGTCATAGCTCACAGCAATCTCAAACTCTTGGGCTCAAGAAATGCTCTTGCCTCAGCCTCCCAAGTTACTTTAAATTTAATTATCACAAACTTCATACTAGCCTTTACATAAGCAAATTTTTCCCTATTCATTGAAGATTCATAAATACTTTGACACGTTGACAGAAAAAAAATACTTTGGCTAAAAAAATGCAAATGTTGCCACAATATCAAATTGCTACTAATCAACTAGTGTTTATAATCAATTTATATATTATAATGTTTATAATGTTTATAATCAATTCTTATGACCTTTGTATCTTATTCAAAAGTAACTAATAGACTTGCCAATAATAAGCTGAGATTTACATTACCACTCTGCAGCTAACATAACTTTATACTCAAGAAACCTAAATAAAACATTAAA
>CAUYPK010161062.1:0-20114 GCA_963574355.1 Loris lydekkerianus | reverse complement strand
ATTGTGGGGAGGTTGCAGCGGTGAGATTTCTGGTTTCAGAAGCCACTTTTCTTTGCCCCTGCATGGATAGGGGTAATTTTATTTTCCTCTTTTTTTTTTTTTTTTTTTTTTTTTTTAACTCAAACTGCTCTGGAATTCTAAAGCTTCTTTTGTGAGCTTGAGCTAAGGAGCCATTATAAAGTGTTTTAAAAAATAAAATCAGCACTTGCTCACTCATTCTTCTTTCTTCCCAGGAACACAACAGTCCTGCTATAACTGAAACGCTGCATCCACTGGTGCACAAACCCCAGATCCCTCTCTTATCCAGGACAATCTGCATCCTATTAGATTAATATGTCTAGAAATGGACATTAGCAACCCGTAACTCACCAGCTCTCTAAAGATAAAGCAATGCCATTCTTTACAGCAGATTCCATAAACACCTAGTTAAATCTCACTGGGACATGGGGACTGCTCCTTAGACCCAGGTTAACTACAGCTGACACAGGTCCTTCCCTGGCTTGACGGCAGATGTTAAAATGTACAGCTCTATCAAGACACAGTACCAAGGTCTCTATACAACTCCTGGAGATGGGCAAAGAGTGGTGATGTCCTTTATCAACACGCTAAAGGAAGCTTTCTCGCAAACCATCAGAAGTTCGTTCCACCTTCTCTGTCAACAACTTCAAAAGGGCCAGAGTCTCAAAATCAATTTCCACTTCAATTCTGTCACTAGCATACATTGAGCATAAGCAAATGAGGCTGTATGAACACCGAGAGAGGAAGTACTGTGGTTTCTTGCTTTGAAGGCCTTTCTAAACTCTAGGAGAGATGTTACAATACAGAAAACACCATTAACAAAAAAAATCAATTACTGGTCACTCTAAGCCTGCTGTGATGTCACGTTAGTGAAATGGAAATAGATGTGCTCCTGAGACAAGGCATAGTTTAGACAATTGGGGCCTGGAACCTTTGGTTTGTATTGGCAACAATAAAACCAAACAACTTGAAGGGTTAGTACCTATAGTGGTTTTTACAAAAATAACAAAATGAATTGGAAACAATCTAGATCTCTTACAATAAGCAATGGCATAGGAAACAATGGTCCAGCCATTCATTCTGTGGAGTGTCAGAAGACATTAAAAATGGTATCTATGAAGCAATATGGAAAAATTACTAGGAATGCAAATCAGAAAAGAAACAGGATAAAATGTGCATGACACCATGTTACAGCTATGTAAAAAATAGGGGGCAGCACCTGTGGCTCAAGGAGTGGGGCACCGGCTGCATATACTAAGGGTGGTGGGTTCAAGCCCGGCCCTGGCCAAAACTGAGGAAAAAAAAAAAAAAAAAAAAAAAAGAATTAGAAAAGGTTTGCTGTATTTCAATAATGGCAACATCGACCCTTTTCCAAGGTTGTCTCACGTAGCTATATTATTTTTAATACTGTAATAAAAAGTTTAGCATTTAAATTCAACTGTCCACAAAAAAGCTGATATTTGGATCCATACTGTGCAAAACATCAGGCGGTTTTTTTTTTTTTGGGCTGGTTAAAGCAATTTTTCTCATTTTGGCAGTTGTGTCATATGAAAATATGTGTAAAATCTCAATGAATCTTCCATAGGCAACATGCTGGGCTCCTGGCATTTCAAAGGAGATAAAAATGTGGCAAGGAAATCATGGGAGTGAATGTGCTGTACAGATGACATACTCTAAAAAGCTAGGTAAGTGGGATATTTTGACAATGGAATTCTGGGTCAGACCCCTACTGAATGTTAGCAGGATGGAAGGTGTGAATGAATCCCTTGCCACACAAACTTTCTTGGTGAACTTGTAAGGAGTTCTGGTTGCTCAGCTGACTCGCTGGTGGAGCACAGGAAGGAGACATGTCCCTGTCACAGAGTTCAGAAAATTCCAAGGTCAGCTTTCTGGGCTGAGAGCCACCATTGCCCCTCAGACTGTGATGGGTTGGCCAACCGAAAATGATGAGCACAGATAGGGAGACAGAAGACCTGATTCAGGATTCTCCTCCGCTCCTCCACATTCTAAGCAAAACAATTTCTTTTCAAAGGGAGACAGAGTTGTCAATGCCTGGCTTCCTTAGGGGGGGAAATCACTTACGCATGGAGACATCAACTTCTGGAGAACCTCTGATTTTTACTGTGTTTGTCTGGGAAGTATTTAACCTCTCAAACTAATTATTTAAAAAGTTACCCCTCTTCTCATGCTAATTAGAGGGAGTACAGAAAGGTGACAGCTAATCTGAATTCATGCAAGTTTTGTGTGCAATTTTTAAAAAAACAACTTACCTTTTTTTTTTTTTTTTTTTTTTTACTTGTTTGTTTGTTTGTTTTTTAAATAGAGACAGGGTCTCATTCTGTCACCTAGGCTGAAACTCCGGGACTCAAGCGATCCTGTTGTCTTAGCCAATGGAGTAGCAGGAACTAGCCGTGCAAATCACTGCACTGGCTAAGTTGTTTTTTTTTTTTTTTTTTTTTCCCCATAGGTAAAATGGATTCTATTTATTTGTACTTACACTGTGCAAACTGCTACTGATACACAATGCAGCCAAACAACACATCTTTCTACAAAATAGTAGAGCAGGTGTCCTCAAACTGTGGCACGTGGGCCACATGAAGCGGTGTGAATTGTATTTGTTCCCGTTTTGTTTTTTACTTCAAAATAAGATATGTGCAGTGTACATAGGAATTTGTTCATAGTTTCGTTTTTTTTTAAACTATAGTCCGGCCATCCAATGGTCTGAGGGACAGTGAATTGGGCCCCTGTTGGAAAAGTTTGAGGACGCCTGTAGTAGAGTAATGAACAAATCAAGGGTTGTAGTAAAACAGAGCAAAGGGGGCAGAGGAAATCCATGAAGCGCATTCTAGCTAACACTGCACCTGGACAGTTGAGGATTTTAATAAGGAAATCCCTCTGTTCCTCAAAGTAAAAGTGGGCCTCTTTGCCCACTTCCCTGGCAATGGAGGCCAATTCGGTGTCCATGGTAAACGTTTCTTGCTCTTACTCTATAAACCTACCTTTCTCTTCCTCAATAAAATTTGTTTCATGCTTGCCAAAAAAAGGAAAAGGAAACCTATCATTTGAACCTGCAATCCCACAACCAGCTATCTACCCAAGACTTTTTACCCTAAGGAAGGACATTTGTACTTAAATGTTCATAGCAGCATAATTCACAAAGCAAAGATACAGAAATAAAACAATCCATGTGCCCTTCAACACATGGATTAATAAATTATGGTGTATGTATACCATGGAATACTATTCAGCCATAAAAATAGATGGAGACTTTGCATCTTTTTTAACACGTGGATGGATTTAGAGAACATTTTCCTAAGTATCACAAGAATGGAAAAACAATCCTCACGTGTACTCAATACCAATTTGAAACAAGAAGATTAAGAATCACAGACCCACATGAGAGAAAACCTCAAATTGGATTTGAGGGAGGGAGGGAGAAAGGATTCAGTAGCTTCCCCCCCACCAGGTACAAGGCATGGGATGTATGGCACATTCCCAGAGTGCAGGACACAGCTACAACTCTGCCTTTAACCTTCCATGTGTAAATGACATAACCTAACAGTTACATAATTTACCTTTTAATTTTGTCCATCCCTGAAGCATTCAACTCTAACCACAGACAATTACAATTAATTAGAAATTAAAAAAAAAAATCCTTGCCTTTTAAGTATTTACTTGTGAGGGAAAAAAAAAGACCTCCTAATCCCAGAAAGTGGAAATAATCCTTTGCATATCTTTGTATTTTTTTTAATCTTTGTATTTTTTTAATTTCTAAAGCTATCCAAACTAGTTACTACTTTATCTACAGCCAGAGACATCTTCTATCATGTTGTCCATAGCAGCCAAGGTTATTGAAACCTCTGATTAGACTCCAATCTTGAAATAGGCACAGTGAGAGCCAGAAGAGAGGGAGAATAGTTTCTCTAAAATGAAAAAATAAAAAATTAGCCAGGCACCGGGGCTCAAGCCTCCCCGTAATTCTAGCACTCTGGGAGGCCAAGGTGTATTGGTAGATTGCTTGAGCATAGGAGTCTGAGAAAAGCCTGAGCAAAATCGAGACTCCATCTCTACCAAAAATAGAAAAACTTGCCAGGCATCATGGCAATCGCCAGTAATCCCAGGTACTTCGGAGGCTGAGGTAAAAGTGCACTGGCTAAGTTTTAAAATTTCATGTAGAGATGGAGTCTTGCTTTCTTGCCCAGGCTGGTTTCAAACTTCTGGCCTCAAGTGATTCTCCCGCCTTGGCTTTCCAAATTGCAGGGATTACAGGCATGAGCCACCATGCCCAGCCATGTTATGTTCTAAGCATAATTAAAACATGGCTAGCAAAATGTCATGTGGGAAGTGACTGACTTTAAGGAACAGGTAAGAACAGCATCACTTACAGGCTTCTATAGTGGCCACATACGGTAGATATGTGGCCTTTCAACACTCACAGTCCCCTATAATGTTACCTGATAAAACCTCTCTTCCTACAACAATTCTTCGCACGATCCCAAACATCCCTAACAAATTTCAAACCTGAGCCATAGACATCATGGCCACAGAAAACTTCAGAATTGTACTTCCAGCATCAACAGACTAAAGGCTAACCCAGACCTCGCTTCTCATCCAGCAACATGGGCTGTACTTCTCTGAAGCCAGGTAATGCGCGGAGTTGCTGTCTCATGAAAAACACACACGGAGAAAAATTGGAAATGAAGTAAAAAATGGAATCTTAAGGTTTTCAACACATCCACTTGCCCTCCAAGAAAACCCAACTACTGGTAAAATTAAGTTTTTGTGTTTCCTCAGCAAATTTCATTCCCCTATCACTCAACACACCAGTGGAGCTGTTGGCATGGTGGACATTCTGTGCTGCTGGTCAGCCTTCCACTGGCCAGAAGCCTCCCTTGGGGAGGTCTTGGGCAGGTTGAGCTGTCCACATCACTGGCGAGTTTCCTCTGTATTTCTTCATGGTGGAGTGGCACTTGGAGGTGGCATTAACCAAAGTACTAATCTTCTTCCTTTTGGGTCCCACGGTGAGCCCACTGAGGACTTGGGATGCTCGCTGACATTTGCTTTTTGTGGAAAGTCCAAAAGTAGCCACCGCCCCCGCTTCACCATCAGACTCTTAGCTTAAGCACCACTGACAGCCCCTCCATCTAAACTTCCATCTCCCAACCCAGCAACATAATGGAGGAGCCAATTAAATGATTATTAATTCATGCTACTTTCCGTAAGCCAGAGGTTCTCATCGCCTTGTGTTCCGTAAACCAGCCTGCCACCTGCCCCAGGAATTTACAGCAATCTTTTATCTATCTCCATTGATTATGGGGGGGAAAAAATTCACGGAACGCCATACTTGGTGTTTGAGTTGGGTATTAACTACCTCAGCACTCTGGAGGGAGATGTCTCCCCAGATCTGAGAAGGGTCCTTCAGTTCCTTCTTATAATTACGTGAAAGGTGCACTGTGCTCTTCCCACAGCCCTCCTTCCTCAGCTCCTTTTAGACCTCACACTCCCTCTAGACGGCAGGAAAACAGCCTTTCCATCAGGTAACCTGTGCTTCTGAACACTGTGATCTTACTGTCCTTGGAACTGGAGCTACTCCAGGCATCTTCTTGCAGTTCCTTCCCCGGAAGGCAGGCTGGGCTTTCTTGCTCGCATCGTGGGATGACTGCACTTGATAAGTGCCTAGAGATCTGGCTGAACTGTCCTCCACCCCTAACACAGAGAACAACGGTTCCTTTAGGGAGCCTCCTTTGCTGCCAACTCGGTCTTTAAACATGCATGGTCTCCTTCTGCCTCCAGCTAAGCACTTAAAGATATTTCAAAGAAGAATGGGGGTTGTGAGGGGGGAATGTGTGTGAAGCAGAAGGATGCCCAGGGACACCCAGAAGGGGGTGCCCTTCGTGCCATGGCTAAAAAGAACTTTAGACCTCTCTCTTCCCTGCTCTACAGAGTGGAATCTGTCTCAATCTCCAGCCTCATGGGGTTAAGAACCTTCTGTTCAAAACACAGGAACTGCAAGCTGTGTTCCTCTCATCCATCTCCAGAAAGTATTCTAAAGATCTACAACCACCTACCCCCCAAAGTAGAATATGCCCACGCAGCTACAGCGAAATATGCAGGTCTCATCAACTTATCAGACTCTGTTTCTAAAAAGGATTTCAAAGAAAATTTAAGTTATACTAGAGATGAGTGGAACAGCTACTCTGGGAAAGACTAATTATTTCTTTCCTCAACTCCAATGTGAACTAGATAGGTCAGCACTTTGAAAATCCAGCAGCTCTTAGGTGTTATTAATAATAAAGATTTCCAAGTCTTCAATCACTCTTCATTTTGACCCTGCCCCCTGCCACCCCCAATCCTGTTATTCAGGGTCACAGCTACTAAGACACAGGGCCTCAGCTACTAAGACACAGGGCCTGTGCCTCTTCCAGGCCCCTTCCTTGTCTTTTAGGAAAGCACAGTAACGCTCAACCAACAGGGGCTCAGGACATACTGGCCAGTTAAGGAAGAAATACATCTCAAAACCTCCTGCTTGTCACTGAGTACCCAGCCTTGAGGTTCTCAAATTCCACAGTGTGTCAGAATCCCCAGGAAGGCTCATTAAAACACACATGGCAGCTCCCAGCCCCCAAACAAGGCTCTGGATTCAGTAGGTCTGAGTCAGAGAATCTCATTTCCAGGCAATGCTGATGGTCCAGGGACCACACTTTGAGAACAGCTCTCAAAGTCAAAGCTTTCCGAAACTGGTAGGAACTGTTATCTAGCTGGAATTAAGGGAGATGGCCCAGCAAGCAGGGCAGACCTGCCAGTTCACTCTCAAACAACTATGAAGAAGATACTCTCAACTCAGGG
This sequence comes from Loris lydekkerianus, assembly GCA_963574355.1. NCBI lineage: Eukaryota > Metazoa > Chordata > Mammalia > Primates > Lorisidae > Loris > Loris lydekkerianus. The sequence continues at coordinate 13,250 of CAUYPK010161062.1, read as the reverse complement.
ATAAAAGCCAAGGCTGGTCTCAAAGCCCACATGCTTATCCCCCAGGCCAAAGGTAAAGGAGTAAATATGGCAGTCCCTCCAGAACCTGCTCGCTCCAAAAACAAATGCAAACACACTTTCAAAGCCAGAAATTCAGAAGGAACTGTCTCCACGTGCTGCAGGCAGTGTAACCGTGAGTAATGACAGGCTGCCTGGTTTATGGAAATCCCATTCTTCCCAGGTGTCCCGGAGAACCTCTGTGAAAACAGGGCGGACCCGTGTAGGCTCTCTCTACCTTGCAGAAAGAGGAACATCTCCTTAGTGCTGGCTTCCCTGGACTAGACCACAACTGAAATCCTTCTCAGTTTCAGCCTTGGAAGGATACACAGCTTCACAGTGGTCTCCTTGCACGAGTCAGAAACTCAGGCACCATGCTGTGGGGCCTCTGTTTGTGCTGTGAGCAGCCTCTCTGGCACTGGAAGCCCCAAGGTGAAGGCTGATTGTGGGTGCTGCTGCTGGCTCTAGGTCTTTGGAGAAAATAGTGCTAAGCTCCACATCAGAGACATCAATCTGTTGCACTAATTCCTTGCTGAAATATGCATAAGGCTGCTTAACTATGCTGATCCAGGTTCCCAAAAGGCCTTGCAGCACTTGAGTTTCAAGATACCTTGGCTCCCTCTGTGTCAGGGTTGTGAATGAACCACTGGTCAAAACATTTAAAACAAAACCAGCTGTTGGTCTATTGATAACTTCATTGGGCTGCCACCATGAGCCTCGTTTCTGCAAGGATTTAGGGACTTGATAAATATTCCTGAGCTCTGACTTTGAGGTCTGAAGTCGGCCTGTGTGCTACAGCCTACTGTCAGTTCCCACAGGGTAGCCTGTCTTCCCCAGACATAGCCTCTTGAGCTGTGCACAGATGCCGGGCAGCTCTGACCACACTGTCTTGTGAGGACAGGTGGCCACATTCTAGGGACACATTGGGGTCTGCACTGATCACGCTTCCTTCCCTCTGGCTTTATTCCAGGACTGTGAAAGACCAGGGTCTTGGAGGTATCAGAGCAGGAAGGATCCTTAGAGACCCTTGGATGGACGGAGGAAAAACTCCAGATGTGTAAGACATAGATCAAAACCAGTGGTAACATGAGTCATTCCGGGACCAGGCCAAAGTTAATTAACAGAGGCTCATTCAGTCTCCATTGAATCAAACATTAATTAGGTTAGAGTCTCTGAGCCCCAACACAGTATAGACTCCAAGAGATTGGAATACAATGGTATTCTTCCAGTGTTTTCCTCCATTCCAAAGCTATCTTCCTAAGATCCTGAATTTTAAGAGTGAAACTGAACTTATGAAAATAGAAAGTTAGAATGTGGTTGTGTGTCCAGCATGGTGACGGACACACAGAAGGGCTGAATGTAACTTCTCGGTGCCCTTACAAATCAACTTTCCCCATGAACCATAACAATGGTTTCTCTTTAGTATTTGTGCTTAGGGAAGGAAGACATTACTCTGGCCTCAGCAAGGCTGGAACATGGGAATGATGATTCACCTTTCCCTGCAGTTTTAAAAGTATCAAAAAGACTGGAAACATCTCTCAGTGTATTGTACAGCACAGAGTGGGGGAAACCCCACCCCATGTAATGCTGACACCAGTGCTTCTCTAGTCTCCACCAAGTTCTCATGCTCAACTCACACACAACACTCCCGAGGTCCAGATAACTGATGTGCGTCAGAGGCGGGAGGTAGTTCCAGCACACCTCTCAGGACTTCTCCAAGCTGCTGGAGTCATTTCCTTATCACCACATTCTCTTTTCCCGAAGGCAGCAGTCCCCCTTGTTAAGTAATAAAGTGCAGTGGTTTGTAGTGTGGTCCCACCTTGGTTAGATCCTGGCTGAGTTACCTTGAGCACCGTACTTGGTGCTACATTGAGTTTTCACTTTCCTTATGTGTCAACAGGATAACAGTATCTACCTAGGCTGGAGAGAGCTCAGGCACACAGAGCCTACCACACAGTCTAGCCTGTGCCGAAAGCTTGAGCATTTGTTGCTTTTCATTTTTAGGCCTACCTGGGAAATGATAAGGGTCCCTGTAGGGTCGTATAACCACATGATGAGGGGAGACGCCTGGTTCATAGGACAAGCCCAGACTGGCCACACACTGAGAGGAGAGACCTGGTTTTTAGGACAAGCCCAGACATTCTAAACTTATCTTTTCTCTATTATCAGGATAAAACAATCCTCTAGAAAGCAGAGTAACTTGAAAGTATTTATGCCATACTGTTTTTCTTTTCTTTCTTTCTTTCTTTTTTTTTTTTTTTTTTTTTGAGAAAGAGGCTCACTATGTCACCCTGGGTAGAGTGCTGTGGCATCACAGCTCACAGCAACCTCCAGCTCTTAGGCTTAAGTGATTCTCTTGCCTCAGCCTCCCAAGTAGCTGGGAATACAGGCACCTGCCACAGCGCCCAGCTATTATTTGTTGTAGTTGTCATTGTTGTTTAGCTGGCCTGGGCTGGGTTTGAACCTGCCAGCCTCGTTGCATGTGCACCATAACCACCGTGCTATGGGCGCTGAGCCGTATGCCATACTATTTTGCCAGTTGATTGCTAATGAGACACCAAAACAGTATTAAGGACTTGCTAGGTGCTGGGGACTACAAAAAAAAAAAAAAAAAAAAATCAATGAATGTTTTCATTTTAGCTGACAATACATATCTGAAAATTCTGTTGGACAACTACAGAACATAGAAGTTTTGAGTTCTCTATTCTTCACATAATACAAGAAAGTGACAATGTTAGAAGTTCTTTAGCTTTATGCTGTGGAGAATGTATCTTTGGCCAAGAAGACAAATTTAGGTCTGACTGCAACTCTGACATCCAGGAGTTCTCAATCTATCGGTCTTATAGTTCCCTAGGCTGCGAAATAAAGATAATATTGGACTCAAGAAGAATATGAAAGCCTAACTAAAGTGCTCTGATATCCTCATGAGAAAGACACCATGGTATTTTTCAAAAATTATGGTCAAGATTCTAACAACACAAGTGCTTTCCCATGAGCACAAATTAAATCTAGAACAAAGCAGAGAAAGTCAACACGGCCACTTTGTAAGAATAATATGCAAATCTATAAGGTAGTTTCTGTAGTGATGAGCTGTGATTTGCTCCTTAATATACAGTTTCACTGACCTTTATCTATACCTTGATAACTCTCATTACACGGTGCCATAATTATGTGATTACATATGACACCTCTTCTAGAAGGTGAGTTGCTGACTTCTTTTGCATATCCTATATCTGGCCTTAGATACCTGCACAAAAAAATATTTGCTCAACTGGCACGTGGTCCCTACTACTCTTAGGACTTACCATATACATTCTAAATGCTAAGACTGCTGAAGCACTGGAATTCGGACACGTCCAGATCTACATCACACCCCATATCTACTTTTACTTCCTAACATAAAAATAGTTCGTGGTTTGTTTTCAGTTGTGAGATAGAATTCTGGCTGCAGTGATTTTAAGCAGCCTCGTTATACTGGAAGTGGCCTGGGGAGTGGGAGGAGGAGGAGCAAGAGGACTCTGGAAAAGTTGACATAGCAGCACAATTCCCACGTGTGTGTGAAAACTGAAAACCAAAACGGCTTCGCTGGCAGGAACACAAACCGCAAAGGGGCCATGCAAGCTACGCTCCCTGCACTCCCTCACCCGCGCCCTGCTGCAGAGACAAGTTTACTTCTAGATGAGGTGGAGAGATCGAACTGAGTGCTGAAAGGATGCGGAGTTAGGTCAAAAGGATTTCTGTAGGGGTGTGGGGGTAGCTAATGGCCTGGCTGCCAGCCAACATCAGGGCTGGGATATGGGTGGTCACTCAAAGGCACCCCTGGGCATCTCTAAAGCCTCTGCCCTGAGGTCCTCATCACACTGGCTCTGATAACACAGAACACGGTACGGGGTGCTCTGATACCCAACCAAGAAAAATGCTTCGTGCTGTCTGACCTTCATGGAGAAAGCCCATGTGAATCTTTTATACAGGCTTCTGACTCATGCTGTCTACAGCACACACCCAGGAGACTGGAGAAATCTTTAAGTTCCCAGTGTTCTAACTTTAGTGGTTGATATTGTTTGTCTACAATGCCGTCCTCTACAGCTGTCCCTCCGGTTGTATTTTTATGGAGCTCCACACTGTAAGAACTCATTTGGGCCAACCTTCCATTGTACAGATTTTGTTAACTGAGGTCCAGAGACCTAAAGTCACTGGGTCATCTTAGGGGCAGACTGGGCCTCAAACCCAGCAGGGCTGGCTTCGCACTCCTACTCCTGCTTTTTCTAACACACAATGCTTCCTCTCAGCACACACCTTCTTTTATCTTTATGGACTCAATTAAAAAAAAAAAAGTAGTAGTATTTTTTTTTTCAGCCCCATTCCCTGCCACAGAATACATTTCAGGCACTAAGTTTCCCCATACAAAGGCATCTCTATTTATACAAAGCTGTAAACAACAGGGAAAATAGGGGGAGGGCTGGTAATAGATTTCCACCAGGATGTGCCTGACCTGCTTTTTTTCAACGTCAGTAATTAGAAAGGCAGTGGGTCTGTAGGAATTATTCATATGCAGCAAGGGCCGTACGCTATACATTTATGTTAAACATGTCAAATCTGATTGAAATCATGCCTGCCAGCACCATATTCCATAAACATACTTTCCCCTAACAGTCGCCCAGACCTGGCCAGCCCATTAATACCTCCTTCAATAGCAATCTTCCATAGAGTCCAATCAGGAACACTGGACTAATTGCTCTGTGTTAGGTGAGCATTGTGGATTTTAAAAAATTAATAAAGTAAAACCTCTTCAGGCCATTCCTCTAGGAAAAAAGAAACACTCAAAACTACATTCAGACTCAAAATTTTGAAAAAATATAAACATGAACATCAGTTAAGAATTTTTGAAGCATTATCATGGTGTCATTTTGAGTCGAGCCATTTGGTCTCTACTCCCACCCCCTATTTTTTTTTTTTTTTAAAGCACTAATACCCACTGGTCATCTTGCCCCAAATTACCTTAACAAGACTCAGCTTAGTGATCTGCAGTTGGAAACTATGATAGCTACAGGATTTAAATAACCATCTTGCTATGATTCTTTGCCAGGAGTTCAATTTTTCCCCCTAATTATTGGTGATAAAGCATCCCATTAATTGTATATCACTTTATTACAATTAATGATTAATTGAATAATCATTGCATTAATTACTGCTCAGTTGCTGACAGTGGGGGCTCTTTAGTCTAGAAGACACACATTGAAATCCATTCTGATAAAAGGGAACAAGGGACCCTTCTCAAGTTTCAAAAGAGAAAAACCGCAGAAGTGGCAATGGCTGTGCATTAGGGAAGAGGCTGTGCTTCAAAGGACCTTCTTGTATCCTTTGTGGGCCCCTGAGAATGCCTCGCACTTGCCTTGACTAGATGTGACACCCTGTTTACTGAAGACCTGTACGTGGGCTACCACTCGCCTCCTTGGAAACTTCAGGTGGTTGGGGCTAATGGTATCGTATGTTCACCTATCACAGATGAGGCACCTGAGGCTTCAGGAGACCAAGTGCCTCAACCAAGGTTATTCCCTAGCTGGGGGCTTCCTCACTCCAAATCTAGAGTGTTCTTTCTATGTCACCAACCAGCTCTCAGACTGAGCAGAACACTGGCTCATTACAAGGCACATTCATGGCTGATAATTCATTTTGAATACACAGGTGACCACTGTGTTACTGTTATCACTGTAAAGCATAAGCAGAGTGCTTCTACTCATATTTAGAAACGGAGATGAAAAAGAGAACAAATGATCACACTGAGAAAGTTCATTCTCTGAGAGGTGGTATGGCGCACTGGTACGAGAGCTTGGGCTCTGCCCTGAGTTAGGACACACGGCAGGGCCAGTATGCAAATCTGAACTGTGTACAGTTATACCTTCCTGTCAACTTGCCTGTTGAGATCACGGGGCCTCAGTTTCCCTATATGCAAGATGGTGGGGGTGGGAGGGCAATTATTTATAGCATCCATTTCAAAGAGTCCGAGTGAGACTCTAATGAGATCACGTGTATAAAGCAGAGCTGCCCAACACTTTTTGCCACATCATGGCACACAGAGGATGTGATGGCAAATTGGAATAAATAGGTAATGCTCCTGGCACCAGTGACCCTCCTGAACCAACCCACTTGGCCAAACCAAGGCCCAGGAGAAGCAAGGCTTGAGCCACTGCAGACATGGCTGCTGGGAGGGACAGGTGTGAAGCTCTAGAGCAGTGCCTGGTGCAGAGTGAGAGGTTAATGCAGCCCTTGCTATACTTGTGATGTTTTCTCTCTGGGTTAGTTTTGGTCCTTCTGAGTACTTATAGCTGTACATGTGGCTATTTAAATTCAGTAATTAAATAAAATTGACAGTGCAGTTCCTCAGTGGTACCAGCCACATTTTAAGTGCCCAATAGCCACATGTGGCTAGTGGCTACTATACTGTACAGAACAGATATGGAACATTTATACCAATGCAGAAATTGCCATAGGATAGCACTGATCTACAGTAATATTCTTACGATTGTGGGCGTTCCTGAAATCCCCAGTGGAGAGTCACATTCCCTGAAGGCAAGTCCTATAATCTCACCAAATTTGTGATCAGTGGGTCTCTGCCTGGTGCCCTGCACAGGGCAGGGACTCAGCCACCGCTTAGGGAATTGAACCCACCATAACTCCCATCACTACCTTACCTGTGTTGCTGTTACCCAGGGTAAACATCTAAATAAAAGAATCCCGAAGAAAGACCCTAAAAAGGAAATCAGGAAGTGAGCCCCACACTGACATAAAAATCAACAGCTAAAAATTTTTAGTAAAGGTTACCCATTCCTGCACAAACCCCTGAACTACATCATCGGTAGCCGAGAAAATGCCAATTATCCATGCCCATTTGAAATATTATATTAATCTGCATCTTGAACACCCACTAATCAACAGCACAAATTGTGAAATCGCTATTTATTTACTTGCCAGGAGGAAGCACTGCCCATCACATTGACTCCGATAGGGACAGCTCAATTTAAGGAGTAAATGGAACAAACAGAGACACTTCTTATAAAATACGAAGGATCCAAAAGAAAGCTCAGAAAAGGTTGCTGGCACCTATATCGATTCCAAGATCAACTCGGCCCAAGTGCCTTAATAAAACCTGTCATTACACACTCAGATGCCATAGACAAAATTATGCTTCAGGTCAAAAGAGGATCATTTGCAGGAGTCAGGGAAGGATTTTCCTTTCTCTCTTTAGTACTAGGCAACTGGCAAGGTGCAATTTGGCATCACCCATTCATTCATGTTCTGTCTCTCTGCCTTTTGCACGTGAAGATGAAGCAGGCCTGCTGCTTGAATGAACCCAAGAGAACGTGGAACCTTAGGAAGAACACCCATTTTTTAGGGTGGTCATTTTACATCTTTTAGGGCAGGGCACCCAGTCCGAGCTTTGCAAATGGTGGCTAGCTTTTTTATTGTTTTCGAAAGTGCCCTTAGCACACAGAATGCAGGCAAACTATGCACCAGGTATCATTTAAACGGTCCCGCTAAATCTTTCCATGATGCTCCCTCTCAGCTTCCCATGATTCCTACAAGCCACATGCTGCCTAGCAACGGTCTTACACCCCAACGGAGGACCCAAAGAGAAACCAACACTAGTTTTCCTCACCTTATTTAACTAAACTGCTTACATAGCACTCACTATGTGCCAGGCACTGTTCTGAGCTTCCTATATTTAAATAATCCTCACAGCAATGTTATGGAAGTAGATACTACTTTTAATCCCTGACTCATGTGAAGAAACTGAGGCGCAGAAATATTAAGATCACAGGGTAAGTGGCAGAGTCAGGCTTAGAAATCAAGTACCCAAATCATGACAGCAAAGGACAGATGGTCTAGCAGGTCCCCACCTCTTCCCATCTATGTTTGTGAAATCCTCTTCCCAGCTCCCCGGCAACACGGGAACAGCCCTGGGACTTGGCGTTCAGCTCTCACCTTACTATCACGGCACAGATTGGGATCTTGGTCTAAGCAAAGTGCCGTAAGAGGACACTTCCCTCACCGCACTCATGGCCTCTGAGCACAGACGTCCACCCTCTGTTCCCTGGTCCTACTTTACAAATCCTCCCAGAGCCCTTGGTGTTATCTGGAGTACAGGCCTCTGGACACCACAGAGGCCAGTTTGGAAGGGACACTAAGCACTGTGGATGGGAAAGTCCATTTGGGGTGCCCATCCATTCATTCAGCAGCAGCAATGGCAGGGCTCTGTCTCCAGGAAGTACTGCACAGGGCCCACTGCCTACGCCACTACATCCCCCTCCTGATATCTGGAGGCTATTACACTGCCTCTCAAATTTCTCTTTTCTAGGCTGAATACCTCCAGTTCCTTCAGCTTCTTCTCAGAGGCAATATTTTTCAGCCTTCAGTCATTTACACGGCTGTCTTCTGGCCTCTCTCCAAGATTCTGTATCTTGTTTAAATAGAGAAGGCCAACACTGAGCATGATTTAAGAACAGTTGTGCCTGGAACAGTAACAAAGTCACGACCAATACAGACTACAGAAGGTAAATGTTTTCTCAAAAAAAAAAAAAAAAAATCTGAGTATTATAATATTAACAATGTTAGCAACATTAGGTTGACCAAATAGAATAAGTTTTGTTGTTGGTCAGATCCTTTCCTCTTATTATTGCAGTAGCTTCTGAGGAGACTTCTCTGTCCCCATAAGTCTTCGTCTCAGCAGTTCTTCCCCTCAATATCGAAATTTTATCATCTTGAGAAATGGCTATTCCTTCTTTCCCATTGGCTCTTCCAGAAACAGCACTTGCTGTCTTGCTTTCTTCAATGTCCTCTTTTATTGGTGAGATGGCCTCCTGCCTGGCTGCTCTGCCTGTCTTCCCTGTGGGCGGATTTCAGCATGTGGTGCTCGCCCGGGAAAGGGGCAGGGCAAGGGGAGTAGGCAGGTGGGCTCCACCGTGCAGAGCCCTGCCAGGCCCTCAAACGCAGGACAAAGACCACCTTTCACTGTCTCCCTCAGAGTAGCTTGAAGCTGAGAGGCAGGAGTGACCCCGATCAAATTCTACCTAACACATCCCTCTGCTGGCCTTGGAAGCAGAGGGGATAGGAGACTGGACCTTCAACAGAAAAGTTACCAAAGACACCTCAAAAACCCAGATGCCCCCGTGTACAGCCCGACATCCAGATGCTCAATGAACAAGTTGCTCTGTTCATTTACGGAACTGAAACATCCTTTAATGCAGGACCACAAAGGAGAAGGAAGGTGAGGTGACCGCTCAAACAAGCAAAACAAAGCCTCTCTCCCACTTGCCCCAGGCTAACATCATTTTTCTGGATAGATTAAAGATGTGCATGTTCCATGACAAAATGCTCGTTGTCCCTAATTATCAGAGAAATGCAAATGAAAAACCACCTTGAGATATCTCCCAGTGAGAACACCCCACATCACAAAGTCCCAAAGCTGCAGATGCTGGCGCGGGTGTGGACAGAAGGGAACATTTACATACTGTTGGTGGGACTGCACACTAATATAGACTTTTTAGAAAGAAGTATAGAGAATCCTCAAAGAGCTTAAAATAGACCTTCCATTTGATCCCATTACAACGTATCTACCCAGAAGAAAAAAAATTATTTCACCATAAGGACAATTGTACTAGAATGTTTATCGAAATGCAATTCACAATCACCAAGATGGGAAACAACCCAAATGCCCATCAGCTCACAAATGAACAAATAATCTGTGGTATATGTGGAGCACAGAAGACTATTCAGCCATAAAGAGAAAAAGGAGACTTTACATCTTTTGTATTTACTGGGAAGGATTTGGAGAATATCCTCCCAAGTAAGTATCACAAGAATGGCAAAGAAAGCATCCCATGGACTCAGTATTAGCATGAAACTAGCAGATGAACAACCACATGCCCCCATGAGAAAAAAACACAGTTAAATTCAAGGAGGGGGTTGGAGGGTGGAGAGGAACTGGCAAGTTCTCACCTAACAGGCACAGTGTCAGCGTATGTGGCACACCACGTGCATGAATGGCTCATCTACAACGAACTTGGACTTTACCTAACAAACCAAAACAATGTAATGTAACCTAATCACATGTACCCTTACGTTAATCTGAAATTAAAACAAAAAATCCATGTTGTGATCCCAGGCTTTTAGCCTCACCCTTCCAGGGGAGGAAGTGCGGGAAGGCTGGAGGGCAGACACAGGCCCTACCTGCCCACTTGCTCTGATCTTTCTCGCCTCCACTTTCTTGGTCCTTAGCAAGCTCCTCTGGATCAGCAGCTGTTTCACTGGGTCCTTCAACATCTTCAACAGCCTCTTCTGAAACAGAAGAAAAATTAAAATGACAAGGATTAAAAATTGAAAGAAGAGAGAGGACCCCTGGCACCTGTTCCAAAGACGTACCAATCACAAATCATAGACGCTGACCACGCTGACCCTTCTCTCTTCTCCGTGGCCCCTGAGAGGCTGATTGTGTTACAGTTATACTAAAGTACGGGTGAGGAGTTGGGATCTTCTTTCTGGGTAAACAGTTGGTATGAGGCTGTGACTCGCTCCAGACCTATGGCCATCGCGTATTCTCAGATGAATCGATCTGAAAAATCCTACTGAAGCAACTCCTCTTGAATCCCTAAAGTTGCCTAAGAGTCTTTTGTACTTGAAAACGCAAAAATATGGTTACACGTTCACTTCTTGCCTAGCTCCTGGCCAGCCTCAATCACTGACCCTCATAGGGCTAGAAGTCACTATGCATGTGTCAGGCTGTGGCAGGAGTCTTTTGCAATCATTCATGTTCTGAAGGGGCACAGAATGTCAGTGATACAATTTCATCAATGTAAAGAGTTCCAGAAACCAAAAGGCATCTTATGGGCATGCCAGGAGCTAGGGGTGGGAAGCAAAGTTTGCAGAGAAAGGGATAAAAAATTTCTAACAGAGTCATATGCTTTCACTTTGAAGTCATTCCATTCTTTAGTCACTACTGGTTTAAAACAACCCAGGAAATGTCTCTAAAGCTCAGCACACAGTGCTATAGTGAAGGAAAAAGAATGACCATCGCCAACACTAGGTTAATTATGAAGTGAAATCCCATCTGCCCAAGTGGGGGAGAGGAGGACATGAGGCTCTAGATGCTGAGGAGGAAAAAAGGGAGACACTTCTCTGCTGCTCTTTGACCCTCTGGATCATTACCCAAAACACGCATTCAGTAAGAAGAGGTTACATCAATGAATGAAGTGGACAAACCAAGCTGGAAACCATTTTCATAAAGATGAAATTAATTAGGAGATTGTGAAGAACACACCTGTCGAGGTGCAGAAATCTGAGAGCAAGGTTGTCCACATCTTTCACCAGACCAGACACCAGCAGGGACCCCGTACTGGGCTCCAGTGTACAGCCCTGGATTGGAGCTCTGTCCAATACCACCAGAGGTCTAACCCCCACTTCTACTTTTCCATGCTTCAAAGTCCCATGCCCTCCAGAAAATAGCCTTTACATTTTACTTCATGAAGGAAGTAAAAGGAATGCCAAGTAAAATAAGCTCAGATGGTCTCTCAAACATTCAAGGAAGAAACTTTCTCCCCTAACTCTTCCAGAGAGAATGATGGAGGTCCAAGGAGTGGAAAGCTGAACTAAGTCAGGGAACGTTCTTTGTGACCACCAGTAGGAGGTTTATGATGCGGACACTGGAAACAGGGATGAAATAAAAGTACTGCTTATTTTCATCTCCAACTAAGGACTCCACATGTAATTTGTCTCTTTTTTGTCTCACTACATAGTAAAGTTAATGTCAAGTCTCTCCATCCTACCCTTAGAGTTCAAACTTGGAAAAATCAGACAATTGTAGCTTAGATGTCAATCAGATGTACAGTCCCACATTAACATCATATATCATTCAGTAAAGGTCTCTGGAGTAAAAACAAGCAAGCTACACAGTATAACATACGTTTATCTTTATTATGTCCAGGCAGCAGGGTCCATGCACATTTTTAGGCTTTTAAATAAAATTGTTCAATGCTATTTTATAAAATTCATCTCTGAATGGATGAATGCATACCAGCATTCAGCCAATCAATCTTATTAAATATGGTCTACCCAAATCAGCTAGGTCTCTTAAAATAGGCAAAGCTGGGATGAGGTGGCCCCTCCTCTCTGGCACACACACATTTTCACCTTGGATGGAGAGTGTCTGAACACCCTGATGTGATGAACAGTGTCTGAAGGTGCCACTTGGCAGAGAAAAGAAGGAATTACCTGCTGGGAGGCCATCGCCAAGGCCAGCGCATTATGTGACCTGTAGCTATTGGAGCAGAGAGTTTAAAACTCATGGATCACCTGGCACTGACCCCAGTTCTTCAAGCCTTTCCAAACAAATGTGTTGAGAAGATAGATACTGTAAAGAGTTAGCAGAGAACTGACGCAGTAACAAGGAATCCACACGGTGCTTCGTGACTGTTGCTGGAATATTCTATGAGCCCAGTGGGCCTTTGCTTCCCTCCCCTTTTTGCCCTCCTGTAAGCAGAAAATGAAGGAAGCTGATTTCCAATGAGAGGATAAACGAAAGAGGTGATTTGAGGAACTTATTTTGCTTATCTTCCTTTTTTCCCTCTCTTTAAGATTTACAAATCAAGTCGTCTTCTTGAGTTCCTAGGTTTAGTATTATCATTTGCGATTCATTCACTAAAAGGCTGTTATGTGAGTGGTGGAAGAAGAAATGATTAGGAAAATCCTGGATAAGCCAGCTCCCTTTACAAGGGGATCAGTGTCCTCACCCCCACCTAAAAACCAGATCCCCTGCAGCCCAGCCAGCACGTCCCTGCAGTTCCACATGTGACCTACAGGTGTCGCCATCCTCATGATGAGGCCCGGGAGGGCAGCTGGCTGCAGGAGCCACTTAACCTTAGCATGTGGAAATAATATATGTCTTCCTTCTTTTGCTACATTTTGGAACAGGTTGAGTAATATAGGTACTAATTTGTCTTTAAAGGTTTGGTAGAATTCTGACATGAAGCCATCTGGTCCTGGGCTTTTCTTTTTAGGGAGGTTTTGTACGGTTGATGCTTTTTCAGAACTTGATATGGACCTGTTCAACATTTCCACTTGATTGTTCTGAAGGCTAGAAGTCTGGTATCAGGTGCAGCATGGTTGGGTGCTGACGAGAGTGCTCTTTCTGAGTGCAGAGGGCCAACTTCTTATGTGTGTTC
>CAUYPK010161057.1:0-35275 GCA_963574355.1 Loris lydekkerianus | reverse complement strand
AACACAGTAAGTAAAGCAACCAGACAGCCCTCAGAATGGGAGAAGATATTTGCAGGTTATGTCTCTGACAAAGGTTTAATAACCAGAATCCACAGAGAACTCAAATGTATTAGCAAGAAAAGAACAAGTGATCCCATCTCAGGGTGGGAAAGGTACTTGAAGAGAAACTTCTCTGAAGAAGACAGGCACACAGCCTACAGACACATGAAAAAAATGCCCATCATCCTTAATCATCAGAGAAATGCAAATAAAAACCACTCTGAGATATCATCTAACCCCAGTAAGATTAGCCCTCATCACAAAATCCCAAAACCAGAGATGTGGCTTGGATGTGGAGAAAAGGGAACACTTCTACACTGTTGGGGGGAATGCAAACTAATATGTTCCTTTTGGAAAGATGTTTGGAGATCACTTAGGGATGTAAAAATAGACCTGCCATTCGATCCTTCAATTCTTCTACTAGGTATATATCCAGAAGACCAAAAATCACATTATCACAAAGTTATTTACACTAGAATGTTTATTGCAGCCCAATTCATAATTGCTAAGTCATGGAAGAAGCCCAAGTGCCCATCAACCCAGGAAGGGATTAATAAATTGTGGTATATGTGCATCATGGAATATTATGCAGCCTTAAAAAAATATGGAGACTTTACCTCTTTCATGTTTACATGGATAGAACTGGAACATATTCTTCTTAGCAAAGTATCTCTAGAATGGAAGAAAAAGTATGTACTCATTCTTACTATGTACTCATTCTTACTATGAAACCAATTTATAGGTTCCTTATGAAAGCTATAACCCAATTATAGCCCAAGAAGAAGGGAAAAGGGGAAAGAGAGGGGAGTGGGAGGGGAAGGGGAGGATGGGTGGAAGGATAGTAATTTGTGGGTCCACACCAACAGTGTATCTTACAAGGGTTCATGTGAAATTTACTAAGTGCAGAAGATAAATATCTTAACACAATAACTAAGAAAATGCTGTGAAGGCTATGTTAACCAGCTTGATGAAAACATTTCAAGTTGTATATAAAACCAGCACATTGTAAAAAAAAAAAAAGAAGAAGAAGAAGAAGAAAGAAAAAAAAAGAAAGAAAGAAAACACATCACAACAATAATAATCTCAGTGCCTGAGAACACACTCCATAAACACTTTCTGGAATAGGTGTTGTAGCAATAATATGCCCCTGATAGCACGCATTTCCATGGAAAGCATGACTCACAATAAGAAGTTCCCATTACAATACCCCAAAGATTCCTTGAGGCTTGCAGGCCCTTCAAGGGACAAAGATACACATCAGTCATCAAATAAAACTAAAAACACAGAAAAGATCACTTAGAAGCTGTGCATGGTAGAGGTATAGTGAGGACGATGTTGGACTCAGGATCTGGAAGGCGGAAACAGGGCATACAGGTCCTGCCACAGATCTGGTCATTAGAATACTGGGCAAAACCCACAGTGTGAAAGAAAATTAATAACCATACACTTTGGTGACAAAAATACGAGAGTGGACTTACAAATATGGGAACGCATCTTGCACAGTGCCTATTTTACAAGATGCGTGGAATAAGAATTTGGTTTTTTAATGATGATTTTATAGTACATGAGATCAGATGCCTTGGATTTCAGCAAAATTCCATGCAGCGTCTCTCTGCCCCTGCCCATGGCAGCAAAATACATTCTGAAAGAAATCGGTATGATGACCTGCAGGGGAATCAATGATGGACACTAACAAATTATGTCTCAAATAAAATTCAAAAGAGAGAAGTTCAAAATGAGAGAATCCTCTCTCATATGGATCCATTTGATCTTCCCTGTAAAGGCCTTTCCTGCAGCCAGCTGAATGGAATGCGCTGTGGGAAGCTGCTGGTCACAGCCCAGTTCCCTCCTTCTGGCAGAGCTGGCAGTCCAGGGACTACAACAAGGGGAAAGGGCTTCCTGGATTTTACAGAAGTCACAAAAGATCAAAGACTCTGCCTGGGACAGACCTGAGAAGTTTGCTGTTTATACAAAACCCAAACAGTGTGAAGTCTGAGAAGGGAACTGAAGATTTTAAAATCATATTGTGAAAAAAGTCCAGGGAATTAGGTCTGGAAGTCAGATAAATTAATGTCCTTACTTTACAGAAGAGGAAGCCAGGTTTAAAAACTTCCAAGATGCTTTAGCTGGCTAATAAAAGAGCACAGGACAGAAGTCATGCCTCCCAAGGCCCAGTGCTTACATCTGTTCCCTCACTTCTATTCCTTGGGACTAGAGGTGGTAAGCACTCCTGGTCAGGGACACTAACAGCCAGGGCAAGCTCTAGTGAAATCTTCTCTACCTGCCTTTCCCATCCCCAAACCAGTCACTTTCCCTTCATCTCCTTCCAAGTAAAGGGGAATGGCTCCTACTTCTAACTGCAGACTCAGCACTCTCTAGATATTTTCCTTTGACTTCTTTTTCCTGCTGCATCCAGGGAAAATCATCTCTCCTACATAGATAAAGAATGTATCACGTACGTTTATATGTAAACAAACCCATACAAAGTATATGACATGTATTATATGTACATATACATATAATATTGTAATTAAAATTCTATGTATTTTAAAAAGCAAAGATTATTTTGTTTTCAAAAGGCAAAACTATGGAGACAGTAAAAAGACCAGTAATTGCCAGAAATTTAGGTGAAGGGATGGATAAATAAGCAAAGCACAAGAATTTTTAGGGCTATGAAAATACTCTACATGATACCAAAAGGGATCCATGACATTATACATTTGTCCAAAGCCAGAGGATGAACAGCACCAAGAGTGAACCCTATAGTCAACTGTGGACTCTGGATGATGATGTGTTGGGGTAGGTTCCTCAGTTACAGCAAGTGTACCACTCAGATAGCGGTGTTGATAATGGACAGTCTGGCCAGGTGTAAGGGCAGGGAGCATATGGGATAACTTTACACCTGCCTCTCAATTTGCTGTAAATCTAAAATCTCTCTAAGGAAAAAAGTCCTTAAAAAATATTAATCACTCACATCTATAGGCCCGAAATTTAACATGTTTTTATTTTTCTTTATGTTTGTTTTCTGCTTTCCACAGGAATCTCATACAGATAGATAGGAAGGCCAAAAAAAGATGATAGTTGTTATTAAATGCTATGTTCTCTTTTTAGAAAATTTTTTTGTAAAAAAAAATTCAAAACATAAAATCTACTCTGTTAACAAATTTTTTAGTGCACAGAACACTATTGCTACTATATGTACATTGTTAGGCAGCAGATCCCCAGAACTTTTTCATCTTGCATGGTCAAAACTCCATATCCATTGAGAGGCAATTCCCCATTCTCTCCACCTTCACCTCTGGCAGCCCACCTTTCTACTTCCTGCTTCTGTGAGTTTGACAGAGTTAGAAAGCTCACTCATGTGGAATTATGCAATATTTTCTTCTGACTGGCTTATATCACTTAGCATATATCCTCAAGTTTCATCCATATTGTAGCATATGACAGGATATCATTTTTTAAGGCTGAATAATATTTTATTGTATGTATAGTCTACATTTTCTTAATCCATTCATTCATTGGTGGATTGGTATTTAGGTTGTTTCCACTTGTTGACTAACACGAATACTTTACATCTCTTTAGGCCAGTGTGTGCCCATTGATTAGCGCCCAATTATTAGAGAATACATATGGTATTTGTGTTTCCATTCCTGAGATACTTCACTTGGATGGTCTCCAGTTCCATCCAAGTTGCTGCAAACATTCCATTTCATTCGTTTTTATGGCTGAGTAGTAATACATGGTGTGTGTGTATATGTGTATATGTGTGTGTATATATGTGTGTGTGTGTGCATGTATGTGTGTATATATCACATTTTCTTCATCTGTTCTTGAATTGATGGGCACTTAGGTTGATTCCACTTCTTTGTCATTGTGTAACAATAGATGTGGATGCAGAGAAAAAGGGAAGCTTATACACCCTTAGTGGGATTACAAATTGATATAACCTCTGTGAAAAACAGTATGGAGATTCCTCAAAGAAATAAATGTAGACTTACCATTTGACCCAGAAATCCCACCACTGGGTATCTATCCAATGGAAAAGAAGTCATTTTATCAGAAAGACCATTGCACTCGAATGTTTATTGAAGCACAATTACATTTTAGTATTTATCCATCTTGACTTGATATTTTGTGCACTGAAACAAGGGTCCCATGTCATTCATTCATTTCTTTATTATTTTTGATTGACAACTAATAGTCATCTATATTTATGGTATACAGTGTTATGTGCTCATCTATGTGTACATTGCAGAAATATTACATATCCATCAATTTCCTTCTTTCAATGTGGATATCCAGTTTTTCCAATACTATTTGTTGAGGAGACTATCCTTTCCCCGTACATCCATTAGCACACTTGTCAAAGATAGTTTCACCATATATGAGTAGGCTTACTTCTGGGATCTTTATCCTGTTCCATTTGTCTATAAGTTTACCTTTATGCTAATAATATGCTGTTCTAGTTATGTAGCTTTGTAATATGTTTTGAAGTTAGGAAGTGTGAAACCTCTAGTTTTTTCTTTCTCAAGATTGTTTTGGCTAGTGGGGCCCACAGTGGTTCCATATGAATTTTAGGATTGTTTTTTCTATTTCTGAAAAAAAAAAAAAAAAGCCACTGGAGTTTTGATAAGGAGGATAAGGATTGCATTTATTCTTTAAATCATTTTAGGTAGTTTGGGTATTTCAACAATATTAAGTCTTTCCAATATTAAGTGTTGTGTTTCATGGACACAAAAATGTCTTCCCATATATTAAAAAGACATATGTCTTTTTAATTTCTTTCAGCAATATTTTATAATGTTCACCAGACAAGTATTTTAATCTTTGGTAAGGTTAATCCTAAGCATTTTATCTTTTTGATTATATTATAAGTAGAACTATTATATTTCCTTAGATTTTTTTTCATATTGTTCATTGTTTTTGTACATTGACTTCATACCTTGCAACTTCACTGAATTTGTTTATTCATTCCAATAATTTGTGTATGTGTGGTAGGTAGGTATTCAGGGGGTTCTACATATAAGCAGAATCTAAAAAAACTGAACTTACAGAAGCAGGGAATAGAGTGGTGATTACCAGGAGCTGAGTGAAAAGGGCAGGAATGAAGGATGTTTAGTAAAGAGTGCAAACTTTTAGTTAGACAGAAGGAATAAGTTCTATAGATCTTGAATGGCATGCTAATTATAATTAATGATGTATATATTTGGAAATTGCTTTGTTGATTTTAAAATTTCTCACACACACACAAAACAAATGTGATGCAATGAATATGTTCCTCAGCTTGATTTAAGAATTCCAAAATGTATACATATATAAAAACACCATACTTCACCTTGTAAATATATACAATAAAATATTTTTCTTCTTTAGGTTCATAAATTTAAGGAGCACATATGCAGATTTCATAGATATATTCCATTGTGGTGAAGTAGGGATTTTTAGTTTACCCATCAGCCAAATAGTCTACATGGTGCCCAACAGGTAATTTTTCATCCCTTACCCCCATCCATTCTCACCTTTTAGAGACTGCAGTGTGTATTATTCCACTCTGTATGACCACATGAACTCACTGTTTAACTCTCACTTACAAATGAGAACATACGGTAATTGGCTTTCTGTATGAATTAAAATGTCATTAGGTTAGTTGTTTAATTTCCACATATCAGTGAATTTCCCAATTTTTCCTCTGTTATTAATTTCTAGTTTTATTCCATTATAGTCAGAAAAGATACTTAGTGTAATTTCAATCTTCCTAATCTTTTATTTTGTCAAATAAACCTCATTTCTTTATAAAGCCTTGAGTATTTCCTTTATATATTAACAATGCAAAACAGACTAACACATTTCCTCAGCTTTTGTTTGTCTGTGGAAGTCTTTATTTGTCCTTCATTTTTCAGAATACTTTTTGCTGAATATAGTATGCTTGGTTGGCAGTCATTTTCTTTCAGAATTTTGAATAGTCATCTCACTCCATTCTGGCCTATAAGGCTTCTACCACACACACACACACAAAAAAAAAAAAAAAAGAAAAAAAAAAAAGAAAAAGAAAGAAAGAAAAAAAAATCTTCTGATAGACTTAGGTGTGTTCCTTTCTACATATATAAGTCACTTTTCTTTTGTCACTTTCAGAATCTTCTTTGTCTTTGACTTTTGACAATTATGACATGTCTTTCTGTGGACTCCTGAGGGGAATCATCATAACTGAAACTCACTGGGCCTCTTGAATTTGGATGTCCATGTCCTGATTGCAAAGATTTGAAAGGTCTTTCGCCAATATTTCTTCAGATATATTTTTCACTCTTTTCTCTCTCATTTCTTATTCTTAGACTCTGATTTGCATATACTGATTTGTTTTATGGTGTCCTTCATCATACTTCACTCATTTTCATATTTTTTTCCTTCTTTGTTTCTATGGCTGAATAATTTTAGACTACCTGTCTTCAATTGTCAAGTTCTTTTATTTGATCAAGTCTGCTATTGGACCCCTCTGTAGAATTTTTAAATTCAGCTGTATTTTTTTAGTCCCAAGATTTCTATTTAGTTCTTATTTACATTATTTTTCTCTATTGATGTTCTCATTTTATTCATTTTCCTGAGCTCATTGAGCATCATTATGACAGTTACTTTAAATTATTTTTCAGTTAATTTATATACTTCAATTTTTTTAAAACCAATTTCTGGAAATTTAATTTGGTCCCTAGATTAGGCCACAATTCCTTGTTTGTGTACATTATAACTTAGTGTTGGGATTCATACAATTGAAAAAACAGGAACTTCTTTCAGTCTTCATAAACTGGTTTCATACTGGGAAGTACTGTGACAAATCAGTCTGGCTAGAAATTCTGAAGGCCTTTTAAAGTCTTTCTGAAGATATGCATTCTAAGAACTTGTGTGCATAAATTAAAAATTAGAGGGATTTGCCAGTTTTTTTTTTTGTTTTGTTTTGTTTTGTTTTGTTTTTTTCAGAAATTCAGAGTCTCTTACTTCCTCTCGTTTCTCTCTGTGGCACTACAGTCTCCTGGGGACTCCTTCAAGCTGCCCGTCTTGCTTTCATTACCATAGCTCCTATCATATGCCAAATCCTATCAGAACTCCAACTGAGGTAAAACAGAAACAAGTCCCAAGGCAACCCCCTGAAAAGTCAGAGCAACTCTATCATTCCCCAGGGAGAAGCCAAAAGTTCAGGGATTTCTCCAGCTTATTGTGCACTAAGTCACAGGGAAGTAGTATGGTGAGTGAGAGCTCCAAACTATTGTCACTATTCTCAGTGATCCCATCCTGATGCCCCTTTCTGCCGGCACTTAAATTCAGGAAAGACAGAAACCAGTCTTTTGGTCAGCCTCCATAAAATCTGAACATTGGATTTATAATCCAGTCTGCCCTTTTCCTCCCCAAATAGCCAGGAGCTGAGATTTTTCTCACAATTGTGCCTTGGTGAGGCAGGGGCCAAACCTATGAGTGCCATGAATTTTTCTGCCAGCTTTTCTGTGACTGGTTGCATGTTCCTCCAAGATAAAGGAACCTCTTGTTTCTGGGGTGCTAACATAGGGAATTGATCCACGTGTTATTATTGAGTTGGTGTCTTCATACAAAGAAAGGAGGTGGTTTTCTATCCCACCATCTTGCTGACATCACCTCTATGGTTCATTTTCTTAATGGAGAAGTTGTCGTTACCCTATCTATATCCTCTTTAAATTTCAATTTCTTCTCTGAAATGAGAGCCTACTTTAGATGATTTCAATGTTCTACAAAACCCCAGCTGCACACAATTATGGAGATCAATGAAAAGAGAAAAAAAATTACAGAGCAGAGGCAAAAAGGAGACAGAATGAAGAAGGTGTGAATGACCTATTGCAAAACACCATGCCACATAAGGATGTCTTTTCTCATTAGAAAGAAACATCCTTTCCCTTTTAAAGTACCTTTCAACCTTTATATACAAATTAAAATTTAAATAAAAATAGAACATTTATGATAAAATAGAATTGTTCTCACTTGAAATGTAATAATTACATAACTAGTAAAAAAAATTGATAACAGTAACAGCTGCAATGTTGACAAGGCATTGGCTCAGAATCTTATATAAGGCAAGTCAAACTAAACTCTTTACTGGCAAATGTTAGTGGATTCAAGATCATTTAGGACTGCTTTCTAGAGAGCTAGGTTGTTAAAATAAGATCAATGTAATAATTGCAAAGATATTTAAATTAAAAATATTCAACCAGAAATGAAAATTTGAAAATGTATCTATTATCTCTGGTACAATTTTTACCAGACTCACCTTTGTGGCTACTTTTGAGACAGTAGAGAATGTGTCTCAAGCTCTTTCTGCTGTAAACTTGTCAACATGAAACTTCGAGTAGCTGAAAGATGCTTCATTTTCTCTCTCTCTTTTTTCTTACTATACAGATTATACAGTCTGATCCCTTCGTAAACAGCTTAAATAAAGCCTCGGAGTAAATAAATGTTTCTGGCCAAATACAACCACACAATCAGAGAACAAACTATGTTTCTTACCCTCCAACTGTTCCAAGATGAAAATCCACAAAAGCAATTTATCAAAAAAAATAATAATAATAATAAATAAATAAATAAATTACACCTATCAAGCCAATGAGAATGTTTTCTGACACTATTTCTTCATATTTTTCTTGCTAAGATAAAGATATTTTGTAACATCTGTCAGCATGTGAAAGGTTAAAATGTCCATCAACTTTAACAAATATAGAAATACCAAATACATTTTAGCTGAAATCTGAAAGACAAAAAGGAACCCATGGATGAAGGAGCTAAGGGCAAAGCATTTCAGTCAGAATGAGTGGTGTTGGGCACATGTCCAGAGGCAAGATAAGCTTAATATGCCTTACGAAAGAAAAGCAAGGAGAGCAGCTGAAGGACGTTACGTGCATGGGAATAATGGTAAATGACATGGCTATGGGGGAAAACAAGAGGCAACTTGGACAGGTCATGCAATCCCTGCAAAGAGTCCAAATTTTACTCCTAGGGAAGTAGAGGACCATTAGTGAATTTTAAACTGAAAAGTGTTTGTTGTAGAGATGGCAACTATGCATAGAATTGAGTGAGGTAATTAAGTATGAAACCCCCAAGAATTTTTCCCATTGTTACTTGATCCCAGAAATATAAGTAGAGAAATCTAAAATATAGGAAATGGTCAGTGCTTGTGATGGTTAGTTTTATGGGTCCACTTGGCAAGGCTATAGCACCCAATTCTTTAACCAAAGATAACCCAGGACTTGCTGTGAAGGCATTTTATAGATGTGCTTAATACATTTATGTGTATCTATGATCACTTGACACTAAATCAAGGAAATTGCAATTATACTATGGGTTGGCCTCACCCAGTCACTTGAAGGACTTACGCGAAAACTGAGGTTTCCTGGAGAAGAAATTCTGACTCAAGAATTCTTAAGTTTTAGCCTGCTACCTCCATATTTGCTAGCCCACATAATACCTAAATGAATTTCCTAAAAAAAAAAAAAAAATGTTAATAGATATAGATAAATCCTATTAGTTCTGTTTATTAGAAGAATGCTGACTCCAAAAAGTACAAAGTTTTTTCAAGTGGGGTACTACAGCAACAACAATGTCATAACCATAATAAATAAAGAGCATGGACATTTGAAAGGAAAGAAGATGAGCTTAAGTTTGGATTTGATCATTAAATGATTTATTATTAAAGGAGCATGATCTCATTATAAAAGTTGAAAAATTAAGGAGACAGAGGTACTAAACCTTGTCATAACTGCTAGTTCTACTTCAGGTTATCTCTTTTACATAATGTATTTTCAAATAAATATACACCCTGTATGCAGTGCTTTAACTCAACAATGTATTATAATAGCAAAACCTGTATTAGGTATAACAAACCCTTCATAACTACTATTTTAATAGCTGCATAGTAGTCTTCTAATTAAGTAAAACAAAAAATTTAAACCAACCCCTATAGAATATATAAGTTGTCCCCAATTGTGTTATTGTCAATGAATTATCACAGTAACTACCATTATGCATGTACGTTTTTCAAAATTTGGGCTCATTTCCTCTGAAAAAATCCTAGAGATAGACTTGTGGATCCATAACTGGTTAATATTCACCCAGTAGACACTACTACAGTAATAGTGGCCTATAATATATTGAGATATGCCTATACAAGTTAGTAAAGGGCCACTGCCCATCACCACTTAAGCATCCCTATTAGTCCTCCCTGGGAACACTCTTGACATCTCCAGGATCCCCAAACTAAAGGGTTCACACTTGGCTGCATCAAGGGGCTCTTGGGCCTCCTCTGGCACCATGAACAGGGCTTTGATGGGTCAGCAGCCATCCATGCTTTACCTGTTGCTAAATATTTTGATACCCCAGAGTCAGAGGCATTTATATAAATTATAACATTTATATAAATTAACTCAGTTTTAATGTGTCATTTAATCTGTATTCATGTGTTAGTGGTATGACATTTAAGGAGGAATAACTTGATTTCATCCAATTAATCCTCTTCTGATCATTCCAGTCTCTTCTGAGGCTAGAAATGCATTATTAAATTTCCCCCATGTACTCCACTGCCCTACCCTGTTCCTCCTTCACGTTCTATGCAGATGCCTTTCTCCCCTGGGATGTTGCAGACTGGCAGGATCTCTTCCTTCTTTCCCACTCCACTCCAGATTTCCACCTTAGTAAATATTAGTCCCCACACATCACCACCATTCTTTCTTTCCTGTGTAGGGAAAGAGGATTTGTAAATATATTTTGACTTATTGATGGCGCATAGTGTATATTCTTAACTGTTGTCATAGAGACATCAGGGCATTGGAAGATCGTTTTTTAAAAGGTATTGTGAGGCTGGCTGAGGAATCAGGCAACTCTGAACTCACTGAACAAACCATTTTTCTCTCTCTGAAATAAATACTTAAGAGTGCCTAATCTTGACAAAAAAAAAAAAGTCATTCCTTGCATTTAGTGGTAAAACACACATAGGCACTTTCTACCGAACAAACTGTTCCCACACTGTTGTCCATCCAAAGCAATCAATCAGACAGGGTCATATGGGTATGACAGTCACTACTCATGTTCCCACCGCAATGTGCCCTCTGAAGTTAGCGTGCATCAAAATCAGTTTGGGAGTTCATCCTACAGCTCTTCTCCTTCCCTTTTAACTGTTCCAAGTAGTTTGAGAGTCACTCCCAAAGTAACCATGAGCTTGACATATTAATTAAATCATTAAAAGAACAGGTAAACCCAGGTCAGAATGACTGGGGATTTAAATCATCAGAAAAAGTATAAGAGGCTGTGACAAAGCTATCCCAACAGTAACTCACATACTAAAATCCACAAGGTAAAAGATCAAAAGTTGTCTTAAAGCAAATAAGATAGAATTTGTTATTTGTTTTTAAATAAATTGAAATATAGTCATCTTACCTGAAACACTTCAAATATCATTGAAAGGGAAAAATCCATCTATTCATCAGTGAATACATACTTCAGTAAATCATATGGTAAATAAAATATGCAGCCCATGGGAATTTTGCAACCTAGTTGGCAAGTGGAGATATAAAGTCAATAAGTTATGTCGAGTGCCCTCGAGGAGGATAATTTAGCAAATTAAGTTTTCATGTTATTCGGAGGCATGTTCATGAAGTAAGGGTAGTGTGTGTTAAACCCTAGAGGGTGATGAAAATTTATTGACATGAAAAGAAGATGAGTGTGTAATTAAGTTCTAGATCATGTTGTAATTAAATAAAAGGAAATAGAAACCTTTTGGAAATATGAGTGGCTCCCCCTTGCTACTCTAAAGAATCCAGGGATGTGATTCATTTAATAGAGGACTTTGAATGTTTGTGTTTGGAGTTTGGACCATTCCCTTAAACATAATAGGAAGTCAACAAACAAAAGAGTGACTGAAAGAAATGATTGAGGAAGACTAAAGCAGAGTTTGTGTGCAGCAGATCTAGAAAAAAGTTAGCTGAGTGGTACTGCAATAGTCCAAGTAAGCAACAGCATATCTATAACAATGCTTCTCAGGCCCCGAGAGTTCAAGAAAATCTAGATAGTTTTTCTACATTTGTCATCAGGCAGGTAGGAGAAAGATGGTATGAGAATAGCAGTAGGGAAAATAGGTTTCCGTGTTAGAGTGTCTCTCACCTACTCTTCCCTACGTGCTTAGTAATATGGGTTCTGCTCTTGGTACCTAGGATTCTAGGGACAATCACATGCAAACTTGTTCTCTACATTCATCATACAAAAATTCACATAATATTTGATATTTTTTATTGCCATAAAAAATTACAGAACTTTTTTAATGGACTTAATAAGTGTTAGGAGAGGCCCTGTACGTTCCTGCACACTCTTCCTGAGTGTGGTAAACTGCAAGGCCTGACTGTCCCCAGAGCAACTTCTCCAGCTAGTTACACAGGAAATTTAGTAGGTGGAAGTGACCACAGTGTGACAAGTATGAGACTATGAGCTCCCCACAGAAGAAAAACCAACTTGGCTTGTTGCTTCTACAAAAGATGCTGAGATTTTGGCCCTGTGTTCCCCTCATATCACAACCTACAGCATGCACAGCCTTTGTTTGGACCATCAACATGGCTGCACCAATTCCCTAATCAGAAAATTGGTGCAGCCATGTTGATGCTTTTGCTATTTATTGCACTGGGAGTAATAAGCTGTGTTTCTCTGATGCATGGTCTTGTCTATTTTTGTACTTACAGAGTTATGGTATTGGTATCCTTTACAGTGTTGGCGCTCTTGTTAAACAAAAGCTGGGTGCCAAGATGGACAATGACATTCTGAGGGGAAAAAAGGCAAGAGCTTTATAGCCAGGTTCAGGAATATAAGAAAAATCCCAGGAAGCCAATAACAAATTCTCTCATCTAAATGATAAACTTGAAGGTGGGGGGAGTAAATGATTTCTCACTATTTTCTCTCTTTATGAACAGAAGTCAAGTCGGTGAAGAGAGGCTGAGTGCTAAGAGATGAGATGGAAAAAAATGCCCAGTCAGTGATGGGGTTCTTGCTCTGCAATGGAACAGTGGATAGGAAAGCACCCCAGGCCCCTGCCAGGAAGGAAAGCACAGCTGAACTCTGCTTTAACACCACAGCTAGCACCAGCCCTGGAGTGCATGCCCCAGCACAGAGTGTCAAGGTGTGCACTCGCTGTGAGAAGGAATCCAGATTCACATGGGTCAATGGACTAAGGCTCTATTAGAAGCACAGCTAGTGCCTTTTGCAATGAGATGATGAGAGATTATGCTCTTAGAAGTTAAATGGTAAAAATGAGACCACCTCACATTCAACCCCACACGTCCAGTCTCTACAGGCTTACTCAGTGGAAAAAGAATCGTGCCCCATGTTAGGCTTCCTACTTTGGATGTCTGTTTCAATGATTATGCTGTAGCCCACCCAAGGAGTGTTCTCCAAGACCAGTGAAATGCAAGGTGAATGAGAATTCTCCATGGAGGTCAACATCACTCTACTGGAGGAGGTAACAAGTACGGTGGTTTCCTTACAACCAATTATTCCCCTTCAGGGCCTCTGCTGCCTGACTCTGCTCTCCTGTATTCTGATTTGACAACCTTTAGAGAGAAGGAGACTAAGGATAGGTCTAAGGTCTTGCTGTCTCCAGGGGGATCTCAAGTCTTAAATCTGAGTGAGGGTGCATAGATCAAGACTCCTACCCATCCCCGACAATCAGTCTTCTGCTGCTACGTCATTGCTACACTGGTCTCTAATAGCCACTGACAGTCATTCCTGCTATAGGCACACAATAGCAGCATCGGAGAATAAACTATATTATGATTTTGGATATCCAGGGTACTCACAATAAGACAGTGGCTTCCTACTCACAGCAAAAGGTACCTAAGAGTAGACAAATGAACAAGGTATTCAATAGACATTTCAGACCCTTATGATCTTGAGGCTGCTGGCACGATCTTAAGATGGAATAGACATTTAAATACTTGAATAAAAAAGACTGCTGGATAGAATATGTTGTCAACATTGTGGACTAACATTTTAGACAGTAAGGGCATTCAACACAGCTGTTCCCAACAAAGGACTATGCCCTTTAGAATTATAGGATAGAAAAAATCAGAACAGAGGGGAGGCAGGGAATGGAATGGAAAGACCAGCTCTCCATATCTGTGATGCTAACAATCTGACAATAGCTCTTTCATTTTTATTTTACCATTTACTCTAGCATCTGGGAGGCCCAACTAGTTTTACCTTAGGGTAGCAATTAGGCAATAGGGTCTGGGTGACTCCTGCTGCTTAACTACAGCTGGTTTTAGCTATTGGGTATGAACGTCACAGACTACGAGCATATTGAGCAGCTGAGTTTGAAAACCCTACAGTAGCACCCAGTAGCCCACTGGGACCCAGTCCCCATGACACCTGACCCATTGGGCTGAGCAAGGGGAGAAGTAGTAGCTATTAGATCTGAACTCACTGTGTGACTTTGGAGGGAAAAAAAAACAACTCTGACACCTAAGGAGGGAGACCTTAGACTCTGAGAAGTATTGGGAGAGAGTAACAGTTCATGTTCCCCTTATCCCCTAAATCTGGTCCTATAGAAAAATAATCACATCATCTGCCAGAGTGAAGATGAATCTGTACTAACCATCTGCCACAGTGCTGGGTTTACTGTCCTCATCCACATGCTATGGGAATGGGGAAACTCACATGGACATGATTATCTATGAACTATTTTACTGTGCTTGACCCTATTGTCAATAGTTCCCAGTCCAAGCCTCACTCCCCCACATGACAATCATGTAGATTTCACAACCCCGTTTCAATATGACTGATAAGAATTCCTGTTTCCTGAGGCCTAAGCAACCTGGGACTGTGCCACGTATAGCAATCAAGTCTGTGCCTACCTGTGACACTGCTCAGGGTCTTAACCAAACCCATGTAATGAGATCCATATTAAATTTAATGACAAATCCTGACCTGGTGTGACCTGTGCCCTTGAAGTTCTATGTTTTCATGGAAGAAGAGTGGGCCACTGAATATCTGCCACTCGGAACAGAGGTTGCTTTTTTTGCCCATTTGTTGCCTTTTGTAATTTTTGGCACTGACACTGGCCTTTGGTCTACATTCCCTTTGTGAGGACACAGGGTAAAGAGGGACATTCTACCAGGAGTGCCCTGACTCCTGATTCCATACAGCAGTGTGAGGACTGCTTCACTTAGAACTGAAGCCTAGCAAGACAATAGTCAAGGACCCATCCATTAACTTTGCTACCACAGCGAGACAGCACAAATCCTGAAAGGCCAGCAGATCAACCTAAACTCCCTTTCATGGGTTGCAACGGATAACAGGCTGGCATCATGACTGAATACAGGACAGTATGTACGGGCACGTATATCCCATGTTGTGCTTGGGTCAATGTTACCATTGAGATGGAACAATTCACCACATCCTAGGAAAGAAAGCTAAATGGTTAACTGAAATGAGACCAATTAGCGCCCTCTGAGACTTATTCAGGAGGCTGATCCAGAGATGCTGGGATGCAGAGCAGAGGCCAGTACTACACAGGGGTCTTATCAACCTAATCAACAGTTGATAGCAGTTAATCCAAAGCTGCATGAGGCAAACAGAATGAATTTGGCCCCAACTCCTGTCAGTGCATCTAATTTGAGCTACTGACTTCAATAAGTTTATGTGACCAAGAGGGTATACAACTCTGATGCCTTACATGACATTTGCCAACCCTGAAAGGAATGACTAGGAAACTATAATGACAGCTCCCACAAGAACACATGTGTAAAATAGAAAAGAAAGAAGAGTTCCCCCAAGGAAGGGGCAGGAGATGACCAAACAACAAATATTCGTAACCAGTATTTCCAAAGTGTCACTTTATTGCTTTTTATTTTATTGCCTTCCTTCCATTATCTAAGATCCTATGAGCAATGTGCAGAACTAAAGTTTGTAAATCTAATGCTCAAAAAGATAATTCTGCCCCTCCACAACCAACTCGTGCATTCTCCTTGATCTCCTCTGCCTCCATTTCAGCAGTGAAAATGCATGCAACCGAGGGTGGTGTTGAACAGGGTGATGGATCACAGTGCGGTGAGTCATAGTGTTCACTGGGCTTCTTTGCAGCAGCTTCTAAAAAGCAGTGGGGAAAGAATTTGAGAGACAAATTAAAGTTTAATATATGAGAGAATATTAGTTTAAATTTAAAATCTCCTTTTTAGAGAACCAATAATAGTTATGACCAAGGAATAAAAACCTTATTCAAGAGAATGAATATACACTATTATGGTACTTAGTTTAATATTTAATTTAGCAAATTCACATATTGTAATTAAAACCCCGAAAAATCAACCTTTGGAGCACTTAATACATTGATTATAAATTTAATTAAATTCCCCTAAATAATTTTAACTGTAGGAACAAATACAGTATGGTCGATTCTTTTGAATATATCAAGCATCTTAAACGGCAAAGTATGTTTGTACAATGATGCAAGACTGATAATACCTTTTCATTAGAGCTAGTTATCAAAATTCTAAAATAGGTTTAACTGCTTCTTATTCTTACCCTTATTTTGACACTGCCAGGGTTCCCATTTTTAAGTGTTCCTAGAGTCTTTTTAAACTTCCCAGATCCAAAAGAAAAATAACAGTCAGTCTCACACTAAGATGCTTTGGGAAAAGTACAGATGTGGAAGTTTGCACTAGGTTCCACATTCTGACGCACTGGCTACATGACCCTGAGTTGGCACCTTGGGTATGATTACAATGGCTATGGTGATTCAAAGAGATGACATTGAGCATCGTAAGTTGAATCCCTTTATATGACATGTGTTTGAAGTTTCAAGTTATTAAAACATGATGCCTTTTCTTAAAATAATGTATTTTCAAAGTTTTGAATGCCTGCCTAATCCCCTAGTCCTTAATCTATCGTCTTGTCACTATGATATAAGGACCTAATCTGTTAACATTTTTTAAATATTATACTTCATAGTAAGTTCTTTAGCTTAATTAAAGGGCCATCTAGGGCTTAACCTCTATGAACAGCTAACCTCTTTGGGAGATTAGGCTAATTTATTTCACTGGAGACAAAACTTTTGAAATCTCCATCTTCTTGAGAAACAGATCTAATGAACCTTTACATTCAACTTATTATGTTATATGACCACTTATGCTAATCAGTGCTTGCTGTTCTTGGTACGGTTCCTGCTTTATACAGGATTTTGTTTTTATGCACACTGATAAGAAATACATCTAATAAACAGGAGCTGCAAAATGCCATATATAATACTTCCTACTGCAAAAATCAGTAAAAATTTTTAAATATCCAAGTATGTATAAACTTACTTTATATAATAATGACTCTTTGTATACTTAATAGTAGTCTTTTTTACTTGGGGTGTTATTGTGAATTCATGGTCTTTTGAAGATGCAAGTTCTAAGTATTATTTTTATCGTTATTTGATACTCATATGAAATCTCCTTAAGCAGATTTATTCACTTTTTTTTTACTACCCCTCACATCTTTGAAAGCATTCTTGCTTTCTGATGACAACAGTATAATTTAAACTGTAACTAATATCCTGATTTGTTAGGGCAGGAAATTAAATACCTCCAATGATACCTGGTCCCTTTTATGTAGCAAAAAAAATTGGAGACAAAATAAAATCCAGATCCTAAGGGTACACTAAGGAAATAATGATGTACGAAAAACATAAAATGCTATTTGGACTTTAGTTTTAGTAATATGCAAGCTAGAAAAATAGATACGTATTTAAAGGTATGACTTTTCCAATTCTCTGTATTTTTTGCTCCTTTCTTTTCTGATGTTATTTCATCAACCACGAGGATTTTTTCCTCCATAGACAATAAGTTCTCAAAAGTTTACCAAAGAGACTTTCAAAAGGGAATAAAAGTTTGGGGTTTAATTTTTTTTTACTGAAGATAGTTGTGGAGGACAGTTTGTCCATTTCTTACAAAGCTAAATAATACCCAAAGGATATTTACACATAGTAAAATAAAGAAGTTTTGGAAGAGTTTATATATATATTTATGTATATATATATATAATTCCAGAAATTAGCAGATTTAGGAAATAGAGTATGGTGCATGATTTTGGAGAAAAGGATTACTATAATTGTGGGACATCCCTGTCTATGGTCCTAAACAGAGGATTGTCACACTTACTTCTTTGAAAAACTTCAGGGTATAACTCGGGAGGCTGAGGCAAGAGAATTGCTTGAGCCCCGAAGTTTGAGGTTGCTGTGAGCTATGACAGCACAGCACTCTACCAAAGGTGACAAAGGGAGACTTTGTCTCAAAAAAAAAAAAAAAAAAAAAGACATTATTTTGGAAAAAAAAATCTAACTACTATGTACTTAATAATTTCAAAAAATAAAAACTATTTGTTAATTTAAAAAAAAAAGAAAAATTTCAAAGCATTAGAAACTGGAAAGAAAAACAAATATTTCATGAAAACAACTCAGTTTCATGATTTCATAGATAATGGTGCTAGATCAATCAGTCCTACCTAGAGGAAATTTCCAAGCATTCATATTTTATAAAAATATTTATTCCAAAACCATCTGTTTGTTGAAACTAGTTCTACAAATGACTCAACTATATGCTACTTTTATTACATATCCTCAAACATCATAATATTTTATTTAGGGAAAATGGAAGCAGGGGTAGCACAGTTTTTGAATCTTTTCAAATTCCACCATAAAAAAGCAGAGAGAAAACTAGAAAAGCAAAGAAAAATAGATGATTAACATCTTCAAAAAACTTAGGTGGCAAAATATCCTCATGCACCCCAAAATATAGGCAGGTAGGGACGAACCTTCAGTAGCTACACCACACGCACAGCATCTGTGCCAGAGAAAGTACTGTAGCAACTTGGTGTCCTGTTGCTAAAGAGAATCCTAAAATAGCCAGCAGAAACTCATTAGACTTTTCAGAGGACCAAAGGGAGAACAGCAGCTGAAATTAGGTGGGTTTTGTATGGTCCAACACAGGGTAAGTACAGGGCCCTGCAGTAGGTTCTAAAGAGACTGGAGCAGTCTGTCTGCCTCCATGAACTCTCAAAGCTTACAACCTCCATTCTAGGACAAAGCCCCACACTGCAGATAAGTGCTAGGAATAAAATCCAAATGAAAAGCACAAAGACAACAAAGAAATAACAAAGAAGATACTCACATAAAACATGGTGATGAGAACAGAACTAGGATATCTGAGAAAGTAAACTGCCACGTATTTTAATACTCCACAGAACAGTAGAAGAATTCATTTTACAGTGTGATGTTAGGAAAGTTATCTTAACTCCTTTCTTCCAAAGCTTTAAGAAAACAAATTTCACTTAAACAACAGAAAAGAATGTGGTCAATGCCATATTGAGTTAACATACAGAAGGGGGTAAAAATGAGCAACATAGATAATCAGTAGTGCTAAGCTCAACATGTCCAGGAAGCAGCTGCTGAGGACTTGTTAGCAGAGTTGGACAGAATGTTGATTACTTGGGAGACAGTCAGCTGATAGAGTTTTAAAATTCCATATTTAGAAATAAAACATCTGTAGGGTGCTTTGCACATCTACATAATTTTAAAATTTGGTTTGGAATTTGGAGTTGATCAGAAAAGAATTGGGAATTATTTTCCCCACTTTATAAATAGAAAAACTGAAGCTTATAGAGGGAGACTTTTTCAAGATCACATCTCTTGAATTGCTAAAATAAGAGAAGCCATTAAATCATCCTCAAAAAATATATGAACATTAGAATCTAATATTTTAAGATGAGATAAATTCATTAGAAAAAAATGATAAAAGGCATGAAAAAAATGATAAAAACCTAAAGAAAAATTCCATAAACCAAGAAATTAGGTTTAAAATTCAGAAGAGAATTAGAAATAAAATAATTTTATTTTATTCTTTTATAGAGGGTATAAAAGAATAAAAAAAAAGTGGACATAAGGGACGTGGAAGGTAAAAGAGAGAGACATTTTTAAGATCAATAAGGTGCAAAGCGATCTGAGGGCACTCGGCTATAACATCTGTCACCCCAGGGATCATCGAGGTTGATCCAGAAGCTGGCTGGCTGGCTGCATGACCCCTTCCTCCCCAACCTATCAATGTGCACCTCGCAGCAATGCCACACTATCAGTCAAAGAGGAAGACCTTCCCCCACACAGGAGTTCATTTCTGAGGTCAAAGGTAGTTGCATTACCTTGCTAGCAACCCTCCACACAAGTTCTAAATTCTGACAAGGTTGTGAAAGAACAGGAACTCTCATTCATTACTGGTGGGAATGAAAATGGTATAAGCCCTGTGGAAGATAGATCGTGGATTCTTACAAAGCTAAACGTATACGCCATACAATCCAGTAATCATGCCCTTAGTTTTTTACCTGCATTTGGGTGTTTGCAGTAAGTTTATCCATCATTGCCCAACCTTGGAAGCAACCAAGATGATCCAAGGTGAATAAATAAAATAAGTCAATGGAATATCATTCAGTGCTAAACAGAAAGGAGCTATTTAAGCCATGAAAAGACATGGAAGAGACTTAGATGCATATCACTGAGGGAAAGAAGCCATTATGAAAAGTCTGACGACTGTATGATTCCAGCAACACGCCATCCTGGAAAAGGTAAAACTATGAAAACAATAAGAAAAGAAATCAGTGGTTAACAGGGGATGGAGTGAGGAAAGCATGAACGTGCAGAGCACAGAGGATTTTCAGGGCAGTGAAACTGCTCTGTATGACCCTGTAGTGGTGGATGCCTGTCATTATACATTTGTTCAAACCCACAGAAGGAGCAACACCAAGGGTAAGCCCTAATATAACTGTGGACTTTGAGTGATAATGACATGCCAACATGGGTTCTAACACATGCACCACTCTGGTAGGGGATGCTGACTACGGCAGGGGTGGGGGAGTAGGTTACTCATTACTGTGAACCTAAAACTGTTCAAATAATCTATTCTATATTTTTTAAAGTATGAAGAAAAAGTTAAAAAGGATTTGAGAAAAGTAACAAATACAAAAAGTAGATAAAAGATCTAGCACATAAATATAAATGTCCAGAGAGGAGAATCAAATTGAGATGGCAGAACTAAAAAAAAAAAAAAAAAAAAAAAATGATTTAATAAAATTTTTTTCTTTAACTAAAAAAATTGAAACCAAATATTAAAATACATAGTATACTGAAAAAGCACTAGAAAACACCAACACTAAGAAATATTCTAGTAAAATTAATAGAATTTAAGGGGGAAAAACACTTTGGGTATCAAAGCAACAAAGACACATCACTTATAAAGGAAAGACATCAAATTTTTACCAGACTTTTCAACAGCAATGCTTTCTGCCAAAGGAAATCAATTAACATTTAAGATATCAAAGAAAGCAAACTTGGGACAAAAATCTTCTAGCCAGTCAAACTGACGTGCAAATATTATTGATAATATTATGACCACATCAAATAGCTACCAATGTACTAGAACTCAGGCAATATTTGTCATTATTTTCCTGCAGGATCTACTAGAGAGGAGGTTTCACATAACCAACATGACTACAGAAACACTGAAAAAAGGATGGATAATGAGCATTAAATATAAACTTATAAAACTAGTACTCTATGATAGTTAAAAATGTGATAATAATCTGTAGTCCCAGCTACTTAGGAGGCTAAAGCAAGAGAATTGCCTAAGCCCAAGAGCTGGAGGTTGCTGTGAGCTGTGACACCGCTGCACTCTACTGAGGGCAACAGTGAAACTGTTTCAAAAAAAAAAAAAAAAGATAATAAAATATTCCATGCTATATGCTATGACAAAGATATTTTGCAATCTTTTTTTAAAACTGAGGAAACTGGGCAGGGGAAATTCTACCTAGCTCAGTGGGTAGAGCATCGGCCATATACACTGAGGCTAGCGGGTTCAAACCCAGCCTGGGCCAGCTAAAACAACAATGACAAATGTAGTCCCAGCTACTTGGGAGGCTGAGGCAAGAGAATTGCTTAAGCACAAGAGTTTGAGGTTGCTGTGAGCTGTGACACCACAGCACTCTACCAAGAGTGACATAGTGAAACTCTGTCTCAAAAAAATGGGGAAACTGAGGAAAGCACATGCATTAAAGAAATGTTAACTTTTTATATTGGTGGTGGTGGTGGTACCATGTACTGCTATGTGAAAATTAAGCCTGTTTTGTAAGTAATGTGGGGTAAAACAAAAGTAATTATGTGATGTTTTAATTTAATCACCTCATGTATTTGAGAATCAGAATTTCTGGTATGGAAGAAAGAAGGTTCACAGATTAGATGGGAACTATTTAAAGAAAAAAACCTGCAATCATAAATTTGACTTTGAAGTTTCATTTTTCAGCATAAAATATTTTTAGACCAGGCTCAGTGACTCACACCTATAATCACAGTACTCTGAGAGGCCGAGGCAGGTGGATCACTTGAGGTCAGGAGTTTGCGACCAGCCTCAGCAAGAACAAGTGTCCTTCTCTACAAAAATTAGAAAATGTTAAGCCCTGCATGGTATCAAATGCTGGTAGTCCCAAGAGATCTCTTGAGTCCAGGAGTTTGAAATTGATGTGAGCTATGATGACACTACTGCACTCTAGCCGAGGAAACAGAAGACTCTATCTCAACAACAACAAAACTATATATTTTTATGAGAATAACACTAACCCTAACTCCGTCCACTGAAAAGGCCTCAAACTAATGGCAAGGCCTAGGAATAGTGACCAGCTCAGTAGCAGTAAGCACCCATGTCACCTACAGTATGGCCTTCAAAAACCATTTTCCTCTAAAAGACATCTACAATCCTTGGGAACTGGTTGATTACAAGAACAAAAAATGTACAAACTCAGCCAGAACATCTTACCAGAAAGTAAAGAAGCTATCACAGACAGCTACAGACATGTGCAGTGGACCCAGGAGCCAGCTTCAGGAGGCTTTCCCAGGCAAAGGAGGTCAAATCAAGGTTTAATAAGGATTATAACTATAGCATATTTTAAACTTAAAGATTTAAACCTTTAAGTTCATAATAATATTTGTTAAAACGGCACCTTAATTGGTAAACTTTGTAAGACAGTAATGAACCAACTCATGACTTTAATAACTGGTAATTAGTAAAGAAAAATTATATTTATCCTATCTTTCCAATTCCATTCAATACTATAAATAACCAAATAGTTGATGGGCCTAAGATTTTTCCTATATCAGGTTTCAACTAATAGATGTAGAAAGAAGGCTAGAATGAGAACATTATCACTTTGAAATTTTAATAAATTACTGGATCTGAGGAAGAAATACTATGAATACCCCCAAGACACACACACACACATTTAGCAAATGATTAAGCCAGTACTTTAATTTAAAAAAAATAAAAAATAAAGGTGTTGTTCTCCTTAGTAGGGAGAACTAGCCTCTACTCTGTCTGTGGAGTAGATTTTCTATATTTCCTAAATAAAACTTGCTTTCACACTATACTGTTGGCTTGCTCTTAAATTCTTTTTGATACAAAGCCAAGGATCCACTTGAACCCCAAGTGGTTCCCAGCACTGGAAGTTACTCTCCTATGCCACTTAGAACAAGAGTACAAAGAGCAAGGACTTGGGATGTGGTAATGAAACATAGTAAAATTACCCCCAATAGAGTAAAAGATCTGGAAATGTGTCCAATTGAGAGCAACACGTAATCCATGGAAAGATAAATGAATCAAACTAATTTTGATTTGAAAGAGCAGTAAAGAGAATGTGGAGGGGTTGTCCAAAAACCTGGACATGTTCATGGGGCAGAAGTCAGAGGTAGGGCAGCCACTCCAGCAAGACAATTATTAAAGTCCAGGAACTCACAGACAGTTTCTTCCAAAGCAGCTGCACAGAATGTGGCTTTTGTTTTTGAAATGAAGAGAAGCTTTATACTAGGCACGGGGACCTATCAGACTAATTGTGATGACAAGGAATCATTCCTCTGTAGACCAGAAACTTCCTTTCTCAGGAGGTGGATCCCCCAAGAGAGTTGGCTGTGAGTTGATTTACAGTTAGTTCAAGAGCTCTGTGAATCTGTGTATTAGTGAGCAATGCTGACAGGCTGAAAGAGCATGCCATCACATCAAATGTTCTATGACTATTTAAATAGATTGAGTTTCTTTTATCCTTATACAACTGGAATTAATTTTAAAACATTATTGAACTCGGAGGTGTTTTTCCCACTTGTCTAGGGGATTTTAGATTCGATAACCATATTTCCTCTGAACATTTTATTTTGAACATTTCCAAAGCTACTGAGCAGTTGGAAGTATACCACATGAACACCCACACGCCCTTCATCTAAGTTCACCAATTCTTGATGTTATTGGCAATATATTCTCATTACCTCTTGCTTGCTCCACTGTGCGCTTGTGGGCAATGCTTTTTTATTTTGCTGATTCCTTTAAAAGTAAATTGCTCACATCCTGCCCCTTCTCCCCATAGTTACTTTAGCAGTATCTCCTGAGATTAAAATTAAGCACATTCTCCTACACAACCACAATAGGATTCTTATACCTATTTAAAGTTAACACTAATTTAATAATAACAGAGAGAGAGAAAGGCAGAAGAACCGATCTTATTTCGATTTCACCAATTGTCCTAAAAATATCTTTAAAAGCTTCAGGTATTTTTCTGACTCAGGATTTAACAAAATTCAAGGAAGGTCTTTATTTGTTTTTTCATTAGTCTCTATTAATGTAGAATAATCCCCTCAGCTATTTTTATCTTTTATGGCATTGATTTTTTTGGAAAAGGCTAAGCCAATGGTTTTGTAGAATATTCCATGTAATAGATTTTTTGATGCTTCATTAATTGATTCAGCTAAATCGTTTTGTTTTTGTTGTTGTTGTTGTTGTTGTTTTTGAGACAGTCTCACTATGTTGCCCTAAGTAGAGTCCTGTGGCATCACAGCTCACAGCAACATCAGACTCTTGAACTTAAGCAATTCTCTTGCCTCAGCCTCCCAAGTAGCTGGGACTACAGACACCCACCACAACGCCTGGCTATTTTCTTTTTGTTGCAGTTGTCGTTGTTTAGCAGGCCGGGGCCAGGTTCAAACCTGCCAGCCCCGGTGTTTGTGACCGGTGCCCTAACCATTGAGCTACAGGCACCAAGCCACAGCTAAAACACTTTTTGTGAGAATATTTCAGAGGTGATAGTGTGTACTTCCTACTGCATTGAATCAGAGGCACATAATACCAGTCATCCCATTATTCAGTATGCTAAGTTTGATCATTTGGTAATTTGGTCACAGGCAGATGTCTCCATTTCAAGGTTTCATTATTCCCTTTATAAATAATAAATACGGGGTGATACTTCAAGACCATGTGAGTTTCCCAACAACTTTTGCTCATTAGTTTTAATGTCTATTGATGTTACTCTACTGGGGGTTACAAGATAGGGATTTTCTAAGATTCCTTTTATTTCTACATTTATTAAATGACACATCATAGTAAATTTGTTCATTATGTATTTCTTAACCAATAGATACAAATACAGTGTCAAGTAAGAGTGCAAACCTTCAGTGAGGTTGGAAACAACACATCTAGGTAGACACTAGAAATGGCAAGACAGCTGTAAGTGTTCAGCTTCCCACGCACAGCCAGCTACTCCACCACACAGGACAATTAGTTCTTCCTGAGAAAGCTCCACTGATTGACAGCACCGCTGTCTGAATTATTTGCAAAGAATTTCATTATTCAATTTAACGTGGATAAACACAATTTAGAAAAAAATAGAACCTCACTACTCTTGATGCACAGTATTCTTGAAAGCTGCAAGAAATAACTAAGAGGAGGCTTATCTGGGCCACAGAAACACTGAGCAATGACTGTGCAACTGCTGCCTCCATCCACGTTGAGTGCAACAGAATTCTAATATTTGCTGTTCAGTTGATCTTCATTTTCCTTAATTTCTGCTGTGTTTAATGCAAAAACTACATGGGGTCACCACTTTTGTGCAAGACCTATAACTCTATCATTTGCAATTCCTGGGGCCTTTTCTAAAAATCAGCCAGAAATTGCTACAGGTACAGAATTCAGCAGCTTGAAAACTGTTTTCAAGGCTGGGTGAGGTGGCTCACATCTGAAATCCTATCACTCTTGGAGACCAAAGCAGGTGGATGGCTTGAGCTCAGGAGTTAGAGACCAGCCTGAGCAAGACTGAGATCCTGTTTCTACTAAAAATAGAAATGACTAGCTGGGTATAGTGTGCATGCCTGTAGTTCCAGCTACTCAGGAGGCTGAAGCAAGAGAATCACTTGAACCCAGGAGTTTGAGGTTGGGGTGAGCTATGATGACATCATGGGACTCTACCCAGGGCAACAGAGTAAGGGTCAGTCTCAAAAAAAAAAAAAAAAAAAGAAAAAAGAAAGAAATTAAAAAGTAAAAAATAAAATAAAAAAGAAAACCATATGCAAGGAAAAGAGAGCGTAATTTTATTAAGTGAAGACGTGGCATATGGAGTCTTCAATAGGCCTAGACACAAAGGCTTGGCCTACTTGTATTTTGTGTCAAACCAAGAATTTGGCTCAGCAGTTACAATCTTACCCCTCTAATTTTAACAAAATTGTCGGTCAAAATGTAGGTTCCATCTCTTAGGATTTGTCCATAGAGATGTACAAGATTGTTGGTAATTTTATGAGTTAAAATCTGCCTGTACACATATTGAGAGCCTCTCTTTTCTGATCTGGGGCCCTCTGTCCAAAAGGAGATAGAGGATAGACAGTTGAAATACTAGAATAATCAGATATTTTTCTAGCCAGTAGGCTACATCAATCCTCTGCAGTACAGGCAGCCCCCTGAAGGTTATGAATGAGATAGGTTCTGTAGGTTTGTTCTTAAGTTGAATTTGCATATAAGCTGGAACAGATACATTTACTATTACCTCTAAAGCCTCTGTTCTTAAATGCAAGTCATAAGTCAGTCTGATGTTCATGACTCAGGGACTGGCGTATGCTGTGATTATGTATTTTTGTTGTTGTTTCAGTCAAATTTGAAGAATAGTACTGGAGTAAATATTTGCTAATAGGAAATCATTTTTAAAAATTATGAAAGAAAGGTAGATGAAAACCAACAGTGCTTGTATAAAATTTAGGAATGGATGAAACATGAAAATGAATCCCAAAGAACAGCCAACTCCTAAAATGATGCTTTGTATTCTTTTCAGAAAATCAAATACTCTACCCAAATAATATACTCTGTATCTTAAAATAGATCATGTGTCATCACTCTTCATCATCTCATTTAACTGAGGAGGAAGAGTAAGGTAAAAGTGGGATATCCTGAACAGGGATTTCACCACCCTGGGAGTTTTCCTCACCCCAACCAATTCTCTGATTCTCTGATGCCAATTCCTGGAGTTAGTGCAGACCCCACAGTTTAAGTTCTTAGTCACACAAGATTGGTCCCCCTTCAGATGTCAGTTGCAAATAAAGTGGCCACCCTACTTATATTTCTGCTCAGCCAACTACAAATTTCAGGGTTTTCACTGCTACCCTTCAGTGTTGATAATTTGCTGTAATTACTCATAGATTTTAGGTAAATGTTTTACTTACTAGTATTCCTTTATTATAAAGGACAACTAAGGAACAACCAAGTAGAAGGGATAGATAGGGCAAGATATGAGGGTAGGAACATGGACCTTCCACACACTGTTCAGGTTTGTCATGCTCCCAGAACTTCAATGCATTCACCTACTAGGAATTACCCTAAACTTTGTCTTTTAGAGGTTTCTGTGAAAGTTTCAAGTTTATATATAATCAAGGATTGATCTTTCTGGGGACCCGCCCCCATTCCTGAAGCTAACTAGAAGACCACTTAGATAATACCTTCAGAATGGGATATTAATCACTTCATTAGCATAAGCTCAGGTCCAATTGAAAGATGCTTATTATAAATAACAACAGACATTCCTATGACCTTTGTTACCCAGGAAATTCCAAGAGTTTTAGGAGCTTTATGGAGACCAAGACCAATTTGTTGTTTTATTATACCACATCATAGTTGTCACTTCTCTTTTTTTTTTTTTTTTGCAGTTTTTGGCCACGGCTGGGTTTGAACCCGCCACCTCTGGCATTAGTTGTCACTTCTCATCTTCCTCTTATAGATGGCTACACTGAAGGGGAAATAAAACCCCACATCTGAAACGAGGTCCACTGTTAAGCTACAACATAGGGCATCCTCATGCTCCTGGGTGAGAACATGGCCCTAAGGCTATGCACAGCTCATCTGTATGACTTATCAGAGCCCAAATAAACCCCTAGTCCAGGACCCTGGTCTGATCTCCCTAGTGGGAATTTCTCTGGAACATAATTCAAGAGATTCTATGTCACGTTTCACATACTTCTCTTCAAATCCCCAGTGAGTAATTTCAGACCAAATTTATACATCCTGACTCCATCTGCATTACAATAAACTTCTTCTTCAAGCGGACCTGTCCTTCTCCTTGGTTGAAGCAGTCCTGAAAGCTGTGCATGTGTATCAAATGATATATGTATATATTTTTAAGTATCTACTACATGCCAGGTTCTATATCTAGTGCTTTACTTACACTGTTGCAGGAAGACGAGTCCCCATGGAGAGAAAGAGCACCCAAACACCATGTTTATAAGAGGAAGGGCTTTATTCACCAGCTGGGAGCTTACAGCATAGAAGAATTCCAAATGGCCATGCTCCCCAACTAGTTTTGTCTTTCCCTTTTTATCCACAGTCAAAAAGTTCCAACTCATAGATACCATTTTCATTGGCCAGTTTGAATTAAGTGGGAGACGCTATTCCAGCCCCCACAGAACTATAGGATTTCACAGACATGGAAATTTCCAAGTTCCAGGAAGTTAAGTTTACAAATTCCCAAGAGCTGAGTCATCATGGAGAGGACCCTGCAGGTGTATCCTTGTGGTCTCCTTGAGAAGACCTGGTCTCCTAGACCTCATCCTTCTCGGGTGTCCTCTCTCAATACTAATTCAACATTTGCAAGTGAGAAAACAAAATTCTAAGTCATTCAACTGAATGAATGGACCCCTCTCTTGGCCAAGGGGACTCCTTAAAAGTTAATTCCCAAACAGCAGGATTGGAGATCAGACACACCTCATTATACCCACGCCCCAGCACCATTAGGTTTTCACTTAAATAGAAACCACCACTTTCAAATGATTTGCTCCACTGCTGATTTACACAACTAACCAGCACTCCTTCCTGACAGAGAACATAGACCATGGTTCCAGATGGTTTACAGAGGTTGCACTTATGATGCCCCTGTCCTCTATGATATATAGACCTTATGATATATAGTCCCTAATTTTAATGTATTTAAATGTTGTCTCTACCTCAAAGTGAATATGAGGCATAAGGAACATGAATGTTTGCTGACTACACATGCACGCATTCCCTCCCTTGTAAATACACACAACTCCCCTCCTACAACCTATTAAATATGTATACTTAGCTAACCTATTTAGCATAAATTCCAGTTTTACACTCCTGTCTCTTGAAGTGCTTGCTTTCAATTTCTTCCTGAGGCTATGCTTCTCAGCCTGCAGGATGACCAGCCTGCAGGCTACCACCCTAAGAAATAAACCTTTCTTTTCTAAATTTATGACATAATTCTTGACATGAAAATCCTTTGAGACAGGCATCATTATTTTCTCTATTTTATAGATAAGGGTGAGAGAGGATACCCGAGAAGGGTGAGGTCTAGGAGCACAGGTTTTCTCAAGGAGACCACAAGGATACACCTGCATGGTGTATCCATGGTGGCATCAGCTCCCCATGTTGACTCAGCTCTTAAGAATTTGTAAACCTAACTTCCTGGTACTCCAAGTTCTGTGAAATCCTGTAGTTCTGTAGAGGCTAGAATAGCATCTCCCTCTTGATTCAAACTGGCCAATGAGAAGGGCACCTGTGGGGTGGAACTTTTTGACTGCCAATAAAAAGGGAAAGGCCAAGCCAAATCTGGGAGCGTGGCCATTTGGAATTCTTCTATGCCATAATGTAAGCTCCCAGCTGGTGAATAAAGCCCTTCCTCTTACAAACCTGGTGTTTGAGTGCTCTTTCTCTTTGTTGGGCCTCATCTTCCTGCAACAAGGGAACTGAGGCACTAAAAAGTTAAGTAATTTGTCCAAAGTAACATAGGTAGGTAGTAAGTAGGAGAGAGAAGATTCAAATCCCAGGAGTCTGGCTCAAGAATCCAAGCTTCTGAATACTATGCTGGCAGATCAGGCTCTGCTATGAGGATCACTGGGCTTGCATGAGAATTAAATTGCACAAATTCTTCTGAGTGACTGTGAAAATTGAACTACATAATATATATGAAAGTGTTAAGTTATTTTATTTACAAGAAATGTTAGCTTCTAATTTCCTCTCTCCTATTCTGTCTTCCTTTTTCCCTTTCTTCCTTCTTTCCTTCATTTTCTCTACATCATCAGCTTCTCAAAGAGAAGATTATGGCAAAACCCATCATTTTTCAATGATAGTTGCTGAAAACAGGGGCGAGGAAGAGGTTCATTGGACATATCAGCAAGAAGT
This sequence comes from Loris lydekkerianus, assembly GCA_963574355.1. Lineage (NCBI taxonomy): Eukaryota > Metazoa > Chordata > Mammalia > Primates > Lorisidae > Loris > Loris lydekkerianus. Next base: position 4,685 of record CAUYPK010161057.1, on the reverse strand, counting down.
CCAGAAAACAGCTTTATACCAGATGGAAGTTATAGAGCCTCTAGGGATACATGCTCTGCACAAGAATGACCAGACTTCCCTGTGAAATATAAAATTCAAAATTGCAGCACTTCTCCTGACAGATGTCCTCTTGAAATCAAGACAATACATCCCTTAGGGTATTTGTTCTTGGGGCTGTAGAGAACTACAAACTCTCCTTGGTTCATGGGGTCTTAAAAACTGTTTTTGTGTATCCATGGTACAATAAATGGAGTCATTGGGATACCTGGGCCTGATACCCATGAAGTCCCTCCACACACTTGTTTTGACATTTGCAGACTAAGTTCATTTGGCCAACATATACTTCTAATTGGTTTGCATTACCTGTGCAGAAAGTGTTAGAGAATGTTTCTATTTAACCAGGACTAAAATCAGCAACTTTCTCTATGGTAAGTTCAAATATTGTGTGTATATGCCCACATGAATCAGTTGAAATGTCAGCCTTCTATTATTAAAGCATTATCCCCACTCACCATTTTCTTTGCTGACACCTAAAGTAATGGCACCACCTTTATGTATGCATATGGATCTAGCTCCAATAATGAGCCAATTAGCTGTGGTACTGAAACCCTGTCGAAAATCAACATTGAGAAAATGTTAGACTGCTTTAGTCATAAATAGTCTTTTATATTAATCTGGATGGAGTTGAAACACATTTTTCTTAGTAAAGTATCACAAGAATGGAAAAGCAAGAATCAAATCTACTCAATACTAATATGAAGCCAGTACATGATCTAACGTACCCCCACATAAAAGTAAAACTCAAATCAATTCAATGTGGGAGGTGGGGGAATGAGGGAGCAGGGAGAGGGGAAGAGGGAAGGGGATGGGTGTGCTTCCACTCAATGGGCACAATGTTTGGGTGTACGGCACACCTCTTGGGGATGGCACACAATTATAAGAAGGACTCTACCTAACAAATGTAAACATTGTAACCTAATCCTTTATAGTTTCAAATTAACCCGAAACAATAAAAAAAAAATAAGGAATAACTCTAAAGAATAAATCCAAAGTAATGATTAGCAGGAACAGTGTCAGATCATAACCACCCTATAATACAGGAAGTAAACCCTTTGCATTTAAATGCGTAATAGAATGTGTTGCAACAAGTAGGATAATCAACGTGTTTAACTGAAACAGAATAAAATAACTGGTTACTTTTAAGAGTCTTTATCATCCATGCTCTCTTCCCACAGTGAGGTGCAGAGAAAGAAATTCTTATATTTCCTATTGTTATCCCACATCTCTACTCAATATAGTTCACTCATTATTAAAACAGAGATTGGCAAACTAGTTTGTAGGCCAGCCACCTGTTTTTACAAACATATTTTTATTGAAACACAGTCATAATCATTTATTTATAGTATATTGTTTATAGCTGCTTTCATGTTAAAACAGTGGAGTTGTGGAGTTGTAATAGAAATAATCTGACCCACAAGCCTAAAATATTTACTATTTCCCCCATTAGGAAAAAATATATATTATCAATATGATCTAAATTCCAGGCTAAAGGTTATGGCCCTGGGAAAAGTAGAATAAACATACTCATTTTCTCTCCCACTGAATTCCATTACAGAATCTGGACAGAATGCATAGGAAAGGTCTGGAGGATGCTGAAAGCAGATGAAGTAGGGATAAAGACCTGAATTCAAAATACCACCAAACTAGTGATGATTTTAACATTTTTTTCCTCCAGTCAGAATTCCTACCACTCAGCCCCACATATCCAGAATGGAAATGTACAGAAGTCTAAGGCAGAGAAGGATAACGAAAGCACCATATTTCTGGCAAAAGGATTGAAAAGGGGATCTTAGGAAGCTAAAAAGTGCTAATGAGACTGTAGAAAGAGAAGGTTGTGAAAGTAATCCCATAAAGTTCTTTATTAACTTTTGTGTTCACACAAAAAGTTGAATACCTTTAATCAGTATACAAAAGAAGAAATGTTGTTTATTAACTTTTGGGTTCACACAAAAGTTGTATACCCTTAATCAGTATACAAAAGATTGGAAAACCAAACTGCTTTCCCAAATAGGCAAAAAAAAAAAAAAAAAAAAAAACCCTCAAAATGTATGAAAGATTTAAATTAAAGTCCTGAAACTATAAAATTCCTAGAAGAACACAGGGGGAAGAGTTTTATGACCTTGGTCTTGGCAATGATTTCATGAATATGAAAGCACATATACTAAAACCACAAAATTAAAACAAATAAATGAAACTATATAAAATTAAAACATTTCTGCACAATAAATTAAATAATCAACAGTGATAAAGGTCAACCTACAGAATAGGAGAAAGCATTGCAAAACATATGTCTAATAAGGGTTAAATATCCAAAATATTACAGATATTCTTACAACTCAATTGGAAAAAGACTAATAATACAATTTTAAAATGACCTAAGGCCAGGCACAGCATCTCATGCCAGTAATTATAGCACATTTGGAGTTTGAGGCTAGAAGATTACTTGAGGCCAAGGTTTAAGTCCAGCCTGAGGAAGAGGAAGACCTTGTTTCTACAAAAAAAAAAAAAAAAATAGAACAATTAGCCAGGTATGGTGGTACTCACCTGTTGTCCGGTCACTTGGGGGGCTGAGACAGGAGGATCACTGGAGTCAGGAGTTCAAAGCTGCAGTGAACTATGATGACACCACTGCACACGAGCCCAGGTAGCACAGTGAGATCCTGTCTCAAAATAAATAAATAAATAAATAAATAAATAAGCCAAGGATTTGAATAGATAATTCTCCAAAGAAGACATACAAATTATCAAAAGATATATGAAATAAAAAGTTCAAGATTTTTTGTTTGGAGATATGCAAACTAAAACCATAATAAAATATCACTGCATGCCTGTCAGACAACTATTATTTAAAAAAGAGAGAGAGAGAGAAAGAAATGTTGGCAAGGATGTGAATAAGTTAAAACTCTTGCAGACTGTTAAGGGTAATGCAAAGTGGTACAGCTTCAATGGAGAACAGTATGCAGATTCCTCAAAAATTTAAAAATAGAACTACCATCTGATCCATCAATCCAACGTTTGAGTATTTATTTAAAATAATTGAAACCAGGAGAACAAAGATATATTAGCACTGCTATGTTCATTGCAGCACTATTCCAAATAGCCACGAAGTGAAAACAATCCAAATGTCTATCAACAAACAAAGATAATGAAATATTATTCAGCCTCAGAAAAGAAGGAAATTTGACAATATGTGATTATACTAAATGAAATAGGTCAGTCATAGAAAGACAAATATTGTGTGATACTACTTATATGAAGTATCTAAAAATAGTCACATTCATAGATTCAAAGAGTAAAATGGTAGTTTCCAGGGGCAGAGGGGAGGGAACAGGGGAGTTACCAATCAATGAGCATAAAGTTTAATTAATCAAGATGAATAAACTCTGGAGATCTTCTGCACAACATTGTACCTTTAGTCAAAAATAATGTATTGTCCACTTAAAAGATTGTTAAGGTAAATCTCATGTTAAGTATTCTTTCCACAATAACATGAAATTTAATGAGAGATAATTGAACTAAAGTACAAATCTGATGCACAGAAGGAATAGATCCAAATACCAATGCAATGCTTTGAAAACTGAGCTGACATTAAAACCACTGAACACTGAAAGTTGTTTTGAACTTGCAATATGACCCTAATCAGGCTGGTAAAACAAAATTATCAAGATTTGCCTTAGGTTTTAAACAAGACCCAGATTCTCACAACATAACATGTAAAATGTGTCAGATTTAATACTAAATTACTTGGCATACAATAAACCAGGACATCTCTCTGACATGGGAAAAGACAATCTACAAATATCATCAACAGTGAGATGAAATGAATGTTAGAATTATCTGACAAAGACTTTAAAGTAGCTGTTGTAAAAACGCTCTAGCAAGTAATTGTAAACACTTTTGAAACAGCAAATAGATAAAAGGCATAACAAAGAACAAAATGGAAATATTTTTTCTCTTTATCTCACTGTGGGAAGCTAGCTTGAATGATGAGAACTCTCAAACTAAACAGTTATTTTATTTTGTTTCAGTTAAACACTTTGATGCTCCTTCTTGTAAACCACCTTACTGCTAAGGGTTTACTTATGGAATTACAGGCAAGTTGTGGTTATACACTGTTCCTGTGAATTGTTACTTTTTTTGTTGTTCTTTAGAGTTACCACTTCTTGAGTAAAATTTAGTTACTTAATTTTAAAACTTAAAAGTATTTTCTTAATTGGTTTGCATGACTATTAACAAATTACCAGTTACCATAGACTGGTGGCTTAAACAATAAACTTTTTTTTTTCATAGTTCTGAAGACGAGGAAATCTAAGATGAAGGTGCTGGCAGATTTGGTGTCTAGTAAGACCCTATTACCTGGTTTTCAGGAGGTTGTCTTCTCATTGTATCCTCACAAGTCTAGCTGTTTTCCAAGCAAAGAAAAGATTCTGAATATAAATAGTATATTCTTTTTTTTTTTTTTTATTAAATCATAGCTGTGTACATTAATGCAATCATGGGGCACCATACACTGGTTTTATATACAATTTGACATATTTTCATCACACTGGTTAACATAGCCTTCCTGGCATTTTCTTAGTTATTATGTTAAGACATTTATACTCTACATTTAGTAAGTTTCACAT
>CAUYPK010161056.1:0-11975 GCA_963574355.1 Loris lydekkerianus | reverse complement strand
CCACAACTATGGAGCACATTGCAAGTACAAGTTGGTTCTATCATGTGTAGAACACAAATGTCCTAATGCTATAATTTGGGTAAATGAGATGAAAGCTATGCTGATTAGTATGATGTAAGCACTCCAATTTGTACAAATAATCAACACACTGAAATCGACATAAATGTATTTATGATCTATGTACAAAAGACTTAATAAAAAAAAGTAAAAAAAGAAAACTGAGCCAAAATAATATAGAGAGAGATAATAATAGAAACTGCCCCTAGGTTTTTGGAAGAATTCAATCAGATAATACCTTTAAAGTGCTTTGAATACAGTCTAATTTATAATGTTCTATATACTTTTCTTGTAATAACTTAATTAGCTATTAGGGCAAAAACATATTAAATAGGACACTATATACCATACGTGTGTGAGGGATTATTCTTACTGAAATTTAAGCTAACTTTTACATATTTCATAAATTCTGTAGCCTCTTATAAAGATGACTTAAATACACAATGATAACTAACTGTACCCTGAGTGACCTACCTTCCTTAATTACTATATGTAAGAAATGAGCCTATACAAATAAGCATTTGCTCAAGTGTGTTGTTATGTAGATGTAGTAGATATCATGCCAAAGTCTTTTCTACCATGCTGAATCCTGCCCATTATTTGGATTGAGTGATGTTGTGGGTAGGAGGGAAATAGAAAAACATTAATCATGCCCTTAAAGTTTTCTCTAGAACTTCTAGGAAAGATGGTGACAAGATGGCCAGCTGAAAGCCTCCCTTTTGTGACAGTAAGCAAAGCAAACAAAACAAATAATCCTCCACAGAATCCAGGAAACGTCACATGCTCATACTAACTAAACTTCACATAATACACATACTAGTCAGGTACAATACAACACACACCAAAAGGAGAGAGGATCCCTCTGTCCAGACTCTCCAGCTTTTGATTGTCATCTAATACTTTACATAGTAAATAAGTAATGAAGTTCTTAAGATTTCACCGGTAGTGCTGAGCTTGGATGGCTGGGGACAAGAGGCAAGAGTAAATCGTAAGTGGGCCCAACCCGCTTGTACTGTATTCCTTGACCTCAGCTCTCTAAAGAAGATGGGTGCTAAACTAGCAACCACACAGGCAAATGAATCACTAATATTTTTTTCTGATCTGGTTTCCTAAATGAAAAAGATGAAATTTTCAGGTAACTTCTTTAGAGCTATAGGTCAGAGGTTATTCTGCAGAAAAAAAGTCTGTACTGACCCACAATACAATTGATGTTTATGGGATATATGTACACATATATACATCCTTGAAAATGAGCAAAATAGTTTAAAAATAATTGCAACTTAATGCAATGAGACTAATATTCCAAAAAAATGAGGAGATTGGCATTGAGCACACATGAGCAAGTGTGAATATTGTATGCATGACAGCTATTCTTTCCTCTTTTTTTCTGGCTATAATGGAGGAACTTCCGCTCTTAATTAGGTACTGAATTTCTTTCATTTTTTATCTTGTAAGGGAATTAAATTTTTAAATAACCACTATTTTTATCTCCAGTTACATCATTGATCTGCTATATCTACATACAAATATGTTATTATTGTTTCATTTTAACCTTTGCCTCCCCCAAGATCACACCTTCTACTGGCCTGCATCTTTCCTCTGCTTTAGCCACAATCATTCTACAGCCAACTTCCCACTATAATTGGGATTTTTTTGCTCCCAGTTCTCTGAAACTACTCTCATAAGCTCATCAATAATGTTTTTATATTTCTCAGTCATTTGATTTATTACCACTTCTCATTTTGCTCTGAGCAAACTCAGCCACTCCAATTGATTCAATTACCATTGATGAAATAATTTTTCAATAAGAGCCCCTAGAGGAATTTTTGGAAAATCCAGAAGTTCATGGTGAAGGAGAGTGTGTAGTTTGAAAACACACATTACAAATGGCAATCATTATTTAATACATGTATAGGCTACTGTGTATAAACACTACAAAATATTAGATAGTAGGGAAATACAAAAAAAAAAAAAGTAAAAAAATCACTGTAAGAGTTATGCGTTTAGAAAGGGTGGCAAACTTTTTTTTTTTTTTTTTTTAATGAACAAAAGTCATAAAACTGTATTACTGTTTGGACCATTACCATAATTTTCACCTCTTATGCTGAATTGCCTAGGAGATATGCACTTGAAAATTTCTTTGGCACTTCTAATTCAACTTTTCAACATAAATTTATTTTCTCTCATGGATCTTGTTTCTTCTTGTTGTTCCACAGTACAGTAAATGTTAAGACTGCAACCCCTCCGTTATTGAATCCAGAACCTGGATACTATGGTAAAGTGTTCTTCTCCCTTCTCTCACTCACAACTCCCTCAAATCTGTAATGTCTTTATATCTTCACAAACTGTTTTCTAATATTTCTTGACTTTGACACTTTTATTGAAGTGTAATTCACATACTATAAAGGTTACCCTTTATAAGTGTTCAATTCAATGATATTTAGTATATTTATACAGTTTTGCAGCCATCACAATAACTCAGTTTTAGAACATTTTTGACATCCCAAAGAGAGTCCTTGTGTCAGTTTTCAGTTAATATATTCCATTTTTCCCCTATCCACAGGCAAAACTAATCTTTTAACCTTTATAGATTTTTCTTCTCTGAACATATCATACAGTATCATATAATATGTAGTATATTAAGTCTGGCTGCTTTCATTTAGCAAATTTTGAGCATTTCTACATTATAGCCTGTGTCTGTCTAGATTAAATGTTAGTGATATTGTTAATCTTTTCAAATAATCAACCTTTGGTTTCATTGATTTTCTCTTATTTCTATTCTCTATTTCATTGATTTCTGCTTTTATCTTTATTATTTCTTTTATTTGCTTGTTTTAGGTTTAATATTTTCTTCTGTTCTCAGTTTTGTCTAGTGGAAGTTTAGATTATTTTTGAGAACTTTCTTTTTAAGATATTAAGACATTTAAACATATAGATACCCCTCTAAATAATGCATTATCTACAGTGAATCGGTTGTTTTTTTCTTTCAATTTGAATGTATTCAAAATATGCTTTACAAACAGACAGCCCTCAGAATAGGAGCAGATTTTTCCAGGTTATGTTTCCAACAAAGTTCTGATAACTAGAATCATCAGAGAACTCAAACTAATCAATAAGAAAGAACAAACAACCCAATTTCTTTGTGGGCAAAAGACTTGAACAGAAACTTCTCTGAAGATGACAGGTGCATGCCCCATAAACACATGAAAAAATGATCATCATATTTAATCATCAGATAAATGCAAATCAAAACCACTTTGAGATATTATCTAACTCCAGTAAGATTAGCCCACATCAAAAAAAATCCAAAAACTGTAGATGTTGGCGTGGATGTGGAGAGAAAGGAACACTTGTACACTGCTGGTAAGACTGCAAATTAATGCAGCCTTTTTGGAAAGAAGTATGGAGAATTTTCAAGGAACTGAAAGTTGACCTATCTTTTGATCCTGCAATTCCTCTACTAGGTATATGCCAAGATGATCAAAAATCTTCTTAAAACAAATACATTTGCACCAGAATGTTTATTACAGCCCAATTCATAATTGCCAAGTCATGTAAGCAGCCCAAGTGCCCATCAATCCATGAATGGGTTAAAAAAATTGCAGTATATGTCTACAATGGAATACTATGCAGCCATAAAAGAGGGAGATTTTATATCTTTTATGTTTGCCTGGATGGAGCTGGAACATCTTTTTCTTAGTAAAGTATCTTAAGAATGGGGGAAAAGTATCCAATGTACTAAATACTATTATGAAAACAATATATAAACCCTTACACATTCATACGAATGACAAAGTACAAAGATAGTCAAGAAAGAAAGGGGGGGGGAAGAGTGGAGAGAGGGTATTTGGTGGGATCTCAACTAATGTATACAATGTAAGGGTACATTTCAAAATGGCTAAGTGTATATTATAAATGTTGTACCACAAAACTAAGAGAGTGATAGTTATGTTAATTAGTTTTATTTAAGCATTCGACATTGTATACCAAATCATTCATGTTGTACCCCATAAGTGTATAGTTATGATTTAATAAAATTTAAGTTAAAAACAAAACAAAATATGTTTTACTTTCACTTGTGATTTCTTGCTTTATCACATAAGTTGTCTAGGAGTTTTGTTTTTAAAAATTTCCCCAAAATTAATTTTGTTATTGATTTTTTTATTCAATTGTTATGCCTGGTACACATACTTTGAATAATTTCTATACTTTTCAATTTAAAACTTTTTACACACCATAGCATATACTGATTTTCCCAGATGACTCTGCCTTTGAGTCCATTAATAGTACTGTGATTAGATAAAAGCTTTCACATTACTGTATGAACCTTAGTAATTTGGTACCAATTTTATTATCTCATAAACAATAACTTGTACGATTCTATTCTCAGTTCCATAGTCATTTCTTCATATCTACACTTTTCTGTTCATTCTTCCTCATATATGCTTCCTACCCTACTTGCTTATCGAATTCCTACTCATTTCTTAATCTCATATTAAGGAATATTTCATCTCAATGCTTTATTACTCATTTTATATCAGAGCTTTATTAGTTGTGAATAAAATACTCTATTCTTTACCTGACACAGTTATATAGAGTACTCAATAGTTTGTAGGCATCTTCAGGGACTAAGCCTGTTTTCCTCACTGTTGCATACTCAGCACATACATACCTTACATACATACATAACATAATGCTGGAAAGTTCTCTCTTTCCCTCTTTTTAAATATATATATATATATATATATATATATATATATATATATATATACATACATACATATATATGAAGTTATGTATATATACAAAGCTTTATATGTATAATTATATATATATTTCTTAAAAGGATGAATGTGGAAATTAATTAATAAAAAGAAAGAATGGGAAATTTCATTTAGAAATATTGAAAGTAATATACTGACTAAGGATCTCCTAAGAAAATTCAATGTAAGAGAGAAAAGCTATCAAGTAGAATCAAGATGAATAATCCAGGCATGATGGCTCACGCCTGAAATCTTAGCATGTTGGGAGGCTGAAGCAAGTGGATTGCTTGAGCTCAGGAGTTCAAGACCAGCCTAAGCAAGAAAGAGCCCCCATCTCTACTGAAAATAAATAAATAAATAAATAAATAAATAAATAAATAAAAACTAGCCAGGTGTGGTGACAGGTACCTGTAGTCACAGCTACTTGGGAGGCTAAGGCCAGAGAATCACATGTGCCCAAGAGTTTGGGGTTACTATGAGCTATGACAACATGGCCTTCTAGCCAGAATGAAAGAGTGAGACTCTGTCTCAAAAAAAAAAAAAAAAAAAAAAAAAAAAATCAGATGAGTAACATTAAAAGTTATAAAAAATAACAACTAATAAATGTTTCATTAAAAATGAAGTGATAGGGTGGTGCCCGTGGAATAGGGCACCAGTCCCATATACCAAGGGTGGCAGGTTCGAAGCTGACCCTGGCCAAAACTGTAACAACAACAAAAAATTAATTAATTTTAAAAAATCTTAAAAAAAAATGAAGAGACAAATGCTATATTATACATATTCAGAGTAAAGTTATATTAAAATACATAAGTTGAATAGTGTTTGGAATTAAATATGAAAAGTGACTGAAACAAGAATACTGAAATATTTCAGCATATATCACTGTCATCATTAAATGCAAAAGTAAATACAAAATTATTAATGATATCGGACATATAATTAAACAAATGCTTTAATTAGGTGATACACAAGCATACATACATGAGATACTTTGATGTTCTATATACCTCCTAATCCTCAATTACGAATCCATAAAACATTTTAAAAATTATCATGATCCAGAGCACTAATAACACATACATAAGGTCTTCTAAAGTACTTTAGTAAAGACCATATTTTTTTCTCACAGTGCAATTAAACTAAAATAAGAAATGGGATCAGTAAGATGGTAGATAGGAAGCTCTGAACCTTCCTTTCATCCACAAAAACACAGATCCAACAATAACTCAGGAACAAATTTTCCTTGTGAGAAATTCAGAAAATAATGGAAGGGCTCCTGTAGTCTAAGTATAAAATGAGACTCACTGAAGCTGATAGGGGGATTTACAACATCCTCTTACCAGTATTGCTAATCCTGACACAGTACTATATAATCAAAAAGAAGCCCCTTAACCCTCTGCTTCACTCAGGGAAAAAAAGTGATGGTTCATTCATCTGAAAGAACTCCCCACAAGACTAATTTTTATCTTTCCATTATTAAATCTCTAACAGAGCTAACATAGTCCAGAGACCTGAGGAAGAATTTGAATGTCATCTTGAGTTAGTAGATACCATATACCATTCTTGTTCAGTACAGAAGGAATTCACACACACACAAAAAAAATGACTTGCCACCGATAGGTTGATTTGTTTATTGAGCACTCTAACTTCTCTGGGGCTGCCCAAAGAACTGGCATTTGTTTTGCCAATCTTAGATATCTAATGTGTCTAGCACAGTGTATGTAGATGCCTCAAGAAGAAGAGGTGACAGTTTGAACTGGTGGAACGGCATGGATCATCTTACCCTCTTGGCACAGAATAAGCAGATGAAAAATTCCATCTCTCAAATTCCTCCTAGAAAGGTTAAGTACTAATATATGAACCCAGTGTCTCAACATCTAAAGGCTTTCCCAAAGAATTGGATATATTTTGTCAGTCTTGGACCTCTGGTAGGTCTGGCGTAATATAGATGCCTAGGGAATGGACATAACAGATTGGACAGATAGAGTCTGTAGCACTAGCTACCTACAGCCCAACATGAAGTAGACAAAAAACACAGCTGCCTTCTTTTCCTTATGGATAGAAAGATATGATAGAAGCTTCTAGAATCTCTGGCTGAGCTAATTGGTGAGTAACTTCTACCATATAAATCCAAGCCATGAAGACAGAAAGAGGTGACTGCACTGTCTAATGTACGGAAACCAATGCAAAGAAACAAATAAACTATTAGGAAAAGATAGTCATAAAAGGAGCATGAAGATCTGGATGATTAGATAAATAAATACAACCCAAGTATTTTATGTCTTCAGGAAATGCATCCAACCTCCAAGGACACACCATGACTCAGGGTGAAGGGCTGGAAAAAATGTTTTGTGCAAATTTGTAAGTCAAAGAAAGCAGGATTTTCAATTCTCATCACAGATACTATTGACTTTAAAGCAACAAAATTAAAGAAAGTCAAAGATGGTCATTATATACTGGTCAATGGAACACATCAACAAAAAGTCATATCAATCCTAAACATTTATACACTCAACTTAGACACTCCTAGATTTACAGAGAAAATTCTACTTGATCTAGAAAAAATAGGAAACAAAGTTGAAGACTTCAACACCTCAATAACAGAACTGGACAGATCCTTCAAGCAGAAATTAAACAATGAAATGGTGTACTTAAACATGACTCCAGAAATTTCACTCAAACACTACTGAATATTCTTTCTTGTTATGACCTCTTAGACCATTCTCCAAGATCAGTCATATTCTAGGTTACAAAACAAACCTCCATGTATTTCAAAAATAGAAATTTTAACAAGTATTTTTACAGATCGCAGTGGAATAAAAGTAGCAATCAATTTCAACAGAAACATTCATCCCAACACAAAATCACGTAAATGAAACAACTTGTTGCTGCATGATAGCTGGGTCAATGAGGAAATGATGGAAATCAATAGAAATCAATCCTTGAACAAACTGATAAGACCACAGCTATCAAAACATGTGGGAGACTGCCAAAGAAGTCCTGAGAGAGAAATGCATTGCCTTAAATGCCCACATCCAGATATCAGAAAGAGCATAAATTAAAAATCTAATGAACCATCTCAAGGAACGTGAAAAGGAAGCTCAATCTAATCCCAAACTCAGCAAAAGAAAAATAACCAAAATCATATGAGAACAAAAGACAAATCAGAAGATTAAAAATGAATAACAATTTATTCATTGAAAAGATAAACAAAATTAAAAAGCCTTTGGCCAGATTAACCAGAAACAACAACAACAAAAAGTAAGATATGTAATAAGCTCAATGGAAATGAAAAGGGAAATTACAACAGATGCTAGGGAAATAAAAAATATCATCACTAAATACAACTAAAATCTCTATGTCTAGAGATTTAAAAATGTGAAGGAAATGGGAAAATTCATAGAAACACACTACCTCCTTAGACTCAATCAGTTTTCTTTTTTTTTTTTTTTTTTTTTTTGCGTTTTTTGGCAAGGGCTGGGTTTGAACCCACCACCTCTGGTATATGGGACCGGCGCCCTACTCCCTTGGACCACAGGCGCTGCCCCTTAGACTCAATCAGGAAAAAATAGATCTCTTGAACCAATATCGAGTACTAAAACTGAAATAACAATAAGAAATATTCAACAAAAGAATCACAGAACAGATAATTTCACACTAGAATTCTACAAAACCTTCAAATAGCTTGTACCTGTATCTCATAATGTATTGCACAACATGGGGAAGGAAAGAACCCTCCCCTTCTATGAAGCAAATGCCACCCTAATACCAAAGCCAAGAAATGACATAAAAAAAGAAAGCCACAGAGTAATATCTTTAGTGGATATTGGCCCAAGAAACTCAATAAAATCTTAGTAAATAGAATTCAACTGCATTACATAAAAGTAATTCAGCATGAACTGATGGATTTTATCCCTGGGATGCAAGGCTGATACAACATATGCAAATCTAAAAACATAGTTCACTACATAAACAGAAATAAACACAAAGGCCATATGATTCTCTCAGTAGATCCAGAAAAAGTATTGAAAAAATCCAGCACCCTTTTTTGATAAGAGCACTTTAGAAAATTGGCAGAGATGGGACTTTTCTTCCATTTGATAGAAACCGTATACAATGAACCCATAGCCAACTTCAGTTTGAATATAGAAAAAGTGAAAGCCTTTACACTTAGAACTGGAACCAGACAAGGATGTCCACTACTACTATTCAACACAATACTGGAAGTCCAAACAAAGCAATCAGACAAAAGAAGGATATCAAGAATATCCAAATGGAAATAGAGGAGGTCAAATGATTGCTCTTTGGTGATGATATGATCTTATACCTAGAAAACCCCCAAGGACTCAACCACAAAATTTCTGAAATTCAAAAAGAAATATGGTTATGTCTTAGGATATAAAATCAATGAAAACAATTCAGTAGCATTTTTATAAGTCAACAATAGTCAAGCTGAGAATCAAATCAAGGACACAATTCCTTTCACATTAGCATTAAATAAAATTAAATACCTTGGAATATATTTAACAAACCATGTAAAGTATACATGGTTTCTTTCTTACAAAAGAGATAGCAAAGGATGTTAATGGATGGAAGAACACATGATTCTCATGCCTTGGAAAAACCAATGCGCAGAATGAGAAATGATATTTGCATGCTACATATCTGACAAAGTGCTAATAACTAGAATAACCAAAGAACTCAAACAAATCAACAAGAAAAGATCAAACAACCCCCTTAAAAACTGGCAAGAGACATGAACAGAAACTTTTCTAATAATGATGGACTTATATGCAACAAACACATGAAAAATGCCCATCATATCTAATCATCAGAACAATGCAAATCAAAATCACACTGAAATAGTACTTAAGCCCAGTGAGAATGGCCTACATCATGAAGTCACCAACCAACAGATGCTAGCGTGGATGCAGAGAGAAAGGAACATTCATACACTGTTGGTGGGATTGCAAACTAGTACAACCTATATGGAAAGTAGTATAGAGATTCCCCAAAGAACTGATAATACACCATTTTTACCCTGAAATCTCACTAGTAAGCATTTACCCCAAAATGAAAAAGACATTTTATCATAAAGATATTTGCACTCAAATGTTTATAGCAACACAATTCAGTATCACAAAGATGTGGAAATAATGCAAATGCTCTTCAGTGCACAAATAGATTAATAAAATGTGATAGATGTATACTATTGAATATTATTCAGCCATAAAAAGGTGGAGATTTTGTATCTTTTGTAACAACCTGAATGGAATTGGAGACCATTCTCCTAAGTGAATTATCACAAGAATGGAAAAATAAACACCATATATAATCAATACTAAATTGGAACTGAAAACTGTTAGGTTATTATAATAACTACATGCTTACATGAGAAGAAAAACTATGCAATTTAAGTATGGGGAAGAGAAGGGATAAATTTCTACCTAACAAGTACATTACACAGGTGTATTGCATACTACTCAGGTGAAAGACACACCAACAACATGGACTTTAACCTTACAGAAGCAAACTATGCAACCGAATCATATGCACTCCCATATTTATTTGACATAATTTTTTTTTTGTTTTCTCCATATATATACATGTGTTTATTTGGTTTCCACTTTTTGCCTTCACAAAATTAAAAAGGCTTAAAACTTAATAACAATAACAACGTTTAAGATAAGGAATAGAAACAAAAACCTCATAAAGAATGAATGAAGCTAAATACATTCAGAAAAGAAACCAGACAATTGCTGCAATGAAATATTGAGCAATAATAATAGCAATAATAATGCAAAAAAGTAACATTCATGTTGTCAGATAAGAGTATGGCTATTATGAAATGCTTTGACTCTGAGGTTCAGTATGGAGTCATAAGTTAATTTCTTCTTCTTATTTTTTCCCAAAGTCTCAATAAATAGACAACTAATATTTATAAATAAAAATAAAAGGGCAATGCCTGTGGCTCAAAGGAGTAGGATGCCGGCTCCATATGCCAGAGGTGGTAGGTTCAAAACCAGTCCCATCCAAAAACTGAAAAAATAAATAAATATAATTTCAAAACACAGATCATACCAAATCTTGTAGACAATGTTGAAAGAAGAAATACTTCAAAATCATTCCACTTCATCTGAATACATCTGATATTAAAATTGGAAAAAAATATATTATCATCAAGAGGAAATTACAACATATTTCACTTATAAATGAGGATGTAATATCAAAAACAACATATTAACAAGTTGAATTAAAAATTAATGTTCAGGAGGGGGATTAAAGATGGCGACTGAGTAACAGCTTCCCGGCAACTAGGCATGGTGAGTCTGGGGAGACAAGACTTCAGGCATCTCGGGCCAGTGGAATCTGCCTATGATCATCCCTTTGAAGATACAGGGAGCCGGCAAGGGACTTCTGGAACCCAGGAGGAGGACAAAAACTGGAAAACTGGCAAGTGGCTGTGTGTGTTCGATCGACCTAATCACGCCGGCAACCGTGAGTACAAGCAGCAGTGAGACTGCAAACCCAAAAGGCCTTACCTGTGAACTGTTTTGGTGTTCTTGGACTTGGTACTCAGTTGAGCTGCCTTGGGGAAAGCTTGAGCAGGAGTGCGGAGAACTCTGGGCATTGTCTGGGGCCCCAGACTGAGCCACTGAGCTGGGCGCAGGAAGCCATTGTCTAAGAACTGCTCCGGCAAGCTCCGCCCTCAGGGTCCCAGAGCAAGGATCAGGCGGGACAAAGTAACCTAGTGACTGAGCATCCTAAAGGCGGGGACTGAACTGCCTTACAGCCTTAATCCTTAGGGGCAGAGTGAGACGGTTTTGGCACACTGGAGCCTTGGGCTGTTGCCATGGGTAGAGTGCCGTGACATGATAGCTCATAGCAACCTCACACTTTTGGGTTTGGTGCCACCCAGACCTCCATAAGAGCTGTGCAGCGACCCCTGAACGGTGACCTGCATCCACTGGGCATCTGCACTCCCTAACCAGGAATTGCGGGAGCCACGCAACCCTGCATCCTCCCTCCTGTGTCCTCCAAGCCACCACACTAGCTCGTTCATCTAGCCAGGGACTCTGGTAGCTACATGCCCTCTAGAGTCCTCCTGCCTATACGCAGAGCCCTTCTCCTGGCAAGAGACTGCTGGAGCCTTGG
>CAUYPK010161055.1:0-20765 GCA_963574355.1 Loris lydekkerianus | reverse complement strand
CCTTTTAGTTTTTGCACATCTTCGCGCCTTCTCCCCTCTCTCACCCGTGTTAAATTTTTTTTTTATATAAGATTCAATTAAAAAAACAAACTCTGACCTTTTTTTTTTTGTCACCCCCCCCCCCCCCCCGCTCTGCTCCAGCCCCACCTTCTCTACAAAATGTTGGATTCCAATGACTTTTTTCTCTACTTCCCTCTGTCAGTGGGCTCCACACTTTCTAAGAACAGGGACTTTTCTGCTTTTTCTGTCTTGTCTGCTTTTCATTTTCAGATCAGAGTGTGATATGTGGCCCCATCAATGATCCATCAGCCTTTGTTCAATGAATGAATAATCTGGAGTGTGCCACGGCCTAGACACTTTGGGGAAAAGGGGGTGTAAGACAAACAGGATGCCAGAGACCACAGGTACCCATGAAAAACTTCCAAATTACAAAGCTCTGGATTTGATGGTACTAATGATAAAACTAGCAGTCATGAGAAGTTACAATTCTGTGGGAAGGAACGAGGAAGGCTTCATGGGAAAGGTGAAAATGTGAGTTGCGCTTTGACAACAGCAGTAACCTGGAAGAAGGCGGTGGCCTTCCCTTCCTGGAGGCTCAGGAGGGACATGGACTGCAGGGCGAAGAGTCAAAACGTAGACTGTCAAGAGAGGCCAAATACGAATGTGGCGTTTAGGTTGAAGAGCAGGTTAAAATCTTCCTAATTCTTCACTCTGAGCAACAGTGAGAATCTTTTTCCAGTCCCAGTTTTGTGTCTTCCTCCTCTGGTCTAGGCGTGCCTGAAAGGCGCTGAGCTCCCACTAACAGCTTCTGGTGGACTCTGTAGTTCCGATGGATTGGGGACACGTGGATCTGTGAAGACAATGCTATATTCTGTTTAACTGCTTTTCAGCAGATTGAATATGTCACTCTGCCTCCAGTATGCAGCACTTGCCTTAGCCTTAAACATATTTCCTGTTCTTTTTAAAAAATGATTTTATGAAATATATTTGGGGGTCTTGGGGACCTAAGGACAGACAGCTTAAAAGGCATTCACATTGCATCTACTGCCCTGAACTGCCTCTGTTCTGTTTCTGGGCTTGGATCTGTCCTTTGACTGAGGAGGATGAAAAGTCCAAGGGCAAGAAGAGAGAGAAGGGAGGCAGCTGAGGGGAGATGCTGTGCTGGGCTCTGTTGAGCTGCAGGTATGGAAGAGGAGTGACGAGCAAGCCAGGTGCACGCCCAGGGGGCAGCAAGGCTTGGCCAGGGAACTGCTCTCGGCGGGCTGTCTCCACCTTTCCACACCCCACAGAATAAGTTGCTGACTGTCTCTAGCCTCAGATCTCCTCATCCTGAAAGACGAGACAACAGTGTGTCTTCAACAGAGGAATTAGTGACCTAAGCTGCACACAGAAGTGGCAGTAAAGACCTTTGAAAAGATGAAGCAAAGCAGACAAGTAAAATCATAGGCAGTGGGAGAGAGAGTGCTCTCTGGCCCATAATGTCTTGTGCCACATGCTGGTGTCAGAGAGGCTATAAAGCCTGGGCGAGGACTTGTTACTTAGGAGGATGGGAATGCTGGACATCCAATCTCTGTAAACCCAGCAACCTGCTGTAGCATTTCAAGGAGCTTACACTCTTCTCAGATCATTTATTTCTGTGTTGGAATCATCCCATCCCCTTTTCGACTTTGTACAAACATAAGTGACCAATTCACTTTGGTATACAAATGACCCATAATTTCATGAGCTGCACACATTAATTCCTTAACAGCTTTCCTTTGCTTCCAGTACAAGAAAGGGGTACACAGATGCAGCAGCTCTTGTGGCTGGTTCTTTTTATTATTTTGTTTATTTTATTTACTTATTTATTTATTTAGACAGAGCCTCACTTTGTCACACTTGGTAGAGTGCCATGGCATCATAGCCCAAGAGTTTGAGCAACTTCAAATTCTTGGGCTCAAACGATCCTCCTGCCTAAGCCTCCTGAGTAGCTGGGACTATAGGCACCTGCCACAATGCCAGGCTATTTTTCAGAGATGGAGTGGGGTATGTCTTGCTCTTGCTCAGGGTGGTCTCAAACTCCTGAGCTTAAGCAATCCACCTGCCTGGGCCTCCCAGAGTGCTGGGATTATAGGCGTGAGCCACCATGCCGAGCCAATATGGCTGGTTCTTTTTAGTTTGTGAGGCAAAGAAGGTGAGGGGGCCACTCCCCTGGTGATTTTTCAACTGGTGTGGGGCAGTGCACTGGTGTGCCACAAAAATTTTTAAACATCATTAATTAAATTATTTTCAAAATAAGTTCAAAGCACAGCAAGTATATTCTGTTTTTTACTCTTTTTTTTTTGATCAACATCATTTAAGAGTGCCACGGAAGTTTAACTATAGGTTCAGGTGTGTCATGGGATTAAAAAATGTTAAAAAATGCTGCACTAGACCCAAGCTCACGTATCCAAGATCAAGCAGACATTTTGTGGTTCACAGAGGAATAGGAAGCAGGAGTGGAAAATGGAAACTGTGATGGTTCTAGAGAATTTATCTCCCCTGTCACATTTAATCTTTGTAGAATGCCAAAAAGTTAGTACTCTTTCCTCCATTTTACAGACTTTTTGAAAACTGAAGCTCAGAAAAAGTTAACTAATTTGGGTCTACAGAGCTATAAATGGAAGTGCTGAGATTTGAATCCAGAATTTCTTGACTCAAAATATGTGCTTTATCCATAATATCAGTTTACCAGAATAACCCAGGCATGGCCTCAAAATATCTATATTGGAAATGTGCTTTTACCTAATTCTGAGGAAGTATTCACTCTTTATCATTCAACTAAAATATATATTGTGTATATTTTTACAATTGTCTCTCTTCCAAGAGTGGGAGTGAAAATAATCTGCAGTTTAGCGTCTGCATTCACTTTAACCTGATCTATTTTGTCTAATGATTCTTTGCAATGCTCTCAAATGCATTGGTGGCCTATCTGATTCTGTCATCTGGACACCGGCATTTCACTTCTTACCCGGGACCAATCACTTTTAAGGAAGGCAAGGCATTCTCTACTCACTTTTCCTAATTTAAACTCACTGAACAATGTTTCAACTGCCATTTTAAGGGCAAAGAAAAAGCAATGCATCTGTAAAGAGCTCTGTCACTTTTCTCCATGTGATGACTAATGGTGGGGAACTTAAAACCTTATCCTTGGTATCTTTTGGAGTCCAGACAATTCAGCGCTCTCTTGGGATGAGTAAATATCAGCCTGTTCCCAGGAAGATTAACTAGTAAGATGATGTAGGAAAAGCTGCTACTTTTTAGAGGGTTATACTTAAACTGCCATCTACACTTCTTAAGGCAGAATCTCAGATGATTTATTTCCATATGGGGTGCTATGATTTCTAGAAAGAAAAGAGATTTTATACAGTTTTAAGAGTAACAGTAATTCCTTTCCAAGACATTAATTTTGGTCTTAAAGTTAGTGTTTGCTAATGTGATAAACTTAGTGACCTAGAAGACCTGGACTCTAGGGCTCCCCCCGACTGAGAATATACTTGTGGGCAAAGCCTCAATTTCTTTACCTGTCGGGAAGGGAGCAATCAATACCTATTCAGCTTTCCACACAACCTCATCTTTAAGAAAAAGAAATGAAGAAGACAAAAATATTTGAAAGTCCTAGGAGCTGCCTTGGGACTTGGGAGCATGAGTTCTGGGACATGGCATTATAGCTTGTCACCCGTGTGGGTCAGTTTCCTAAAGTATCTTGGTTATCTTGTCTGTAAAATGGGCTAGCAATAGTTGTTACCTCACAGCTTACTTGTGGGGATCAAATGGGCTCTTGGTATGCATGGGTTGGAAAGGCTTGTAGAAATGATGTCACCAATAAGGTGAGGAAACTGAGAGGCCTACTGATAAAAATATTTTACCTAAATTCATTCATCAATAAATGCTTTTGAGTTATGCACAGTACCAAGCAGTTTGCCTGCAGGGGTTCAAATTCAAGGTATGTTGCTTAAAGTACCACACGGCCTTCATACTTAGGAAGACATTTTTTTTTGTTTTTTTAATTGAGATGCTGGGCACAGTGGCTCACACCTTATAATTCCAGCACTCTGGGGGGCCAAGGCCAGTGGATTACTTGAGCTCAGGAGTTGGAGACCAGCCTGAGTAAAAGTGAGACCCCCATCTGTACCAAAAATAGAAAAACTAGTGGAGTGTTATAGCAGGTGCCTGTAGTCCCAGCTGGTAGGGAGGCTGAGGCAAGAGGATTTCTTAAGCCCAGGATTTTGAAGTTACTATGAGCTGTGACACCGCCACACTCCACCCAGGGTGACAGCATGAGATTCTGGCTCTAAAGAATAAACAAACAAATAAGTAAATAAAATTAAGAGCTCTTTTTGCTCCTTTATGTCAGAAGGAAAGGTCACGTTGCTCACTTTTTCTTGTGTGTGGACTGATAACTCCTGTGTGCGTTCTCTAACCATCTAATTCCTTCTGTCTTCTGCCGTCTCTGTCGTGGGATTGCTTTCTTTCTGCTGGCACTTCCACTAGAGATTGTGAAAGGGTGGTGACAGGGAATTAACTCCTTGTTAGCGGCCCTGTCTCTTGGGAGAAGGCGCCTGTCACCGCTGCTTCCTGATGAGACGATGACAATCTCTGCTTCCTAAAAGGGCTTTTCTGCTAGTTTGCCTTCCACACTGCCACTGGCCTCATTCAGCTCTAATCACTCCTTCTTTCCTGGGTCCTCTTCCCGAATCATGTCACGTTTTCCATTCCATGGATCATCCTGTCTTTCCTTTTGATTCTGCTTTCTCTCCTCAGGTGATCGCATGCATGCTGGTGTCCTCACTTACCATCCATCTGGCACTGACCCCTGTATCCGTCATCTTTAACTTGAGTTTCTCAGCTTAGCCTGTAGATCCAAATGCTGTGGACATCTCTGCCAGTGTCCCACAGGCACCTCGGACATAGTGTGTCCACAGAGGAGCTGAGGTGTCCCTCCCCCTCCTTGCACCCCCCCACACACACACACACCCTGCGTTCCTCCTTCTGTAGCTAATTCACCAGGTTTTCTCAACTCCTTACCCAAGCTCCAGTTCTCTTTTCTTGTCTTCTACTTCTTTGATTTTTTTTTTTTTTTTTTTTTTTTTTTTTGAGACAGCATTTCACTCTGTCTCCCTGGGTAAAGTGCTGTGACATCAAAGCTCACAGCAACCTCAAACTCTTGGGTTCAGAGATCCTCTATCTTAGTGTCCTAAGTAGTTGAGACTACAGGTACCTGCCGTGATGCCGGGTAGATTTTTAGTGATGGGGTCTCACTCTTCCTCAGCTGGTCACCAACTCCTGAGCTCAAACAATCCACCCACCTCAGCCTCCCAGAGTGCTGGGATTACAGGCATGAGCCACCGTGCCCAGCCTCAACTCCAGTTTTCAAATCATTTTCATTTTACTTTAAAATATCTCTTGACTCTGTCATCCCTTTCTTATTACTGACAGGGTTGGTTGCCTCAGTTCAACATCCACCTTTGTCCTTCCTGTATAATATTCCTAACTTTTCTCTGGCCTGATTCTTGCCTTTGTTTCTAATATGCTTTCTGTATTCTGCCATAGATAATTTTCCAAACTGAGTTTTATCTTTGTTAATTTTCTATTAGAAGTATGTTGTTAGATCCTATTATGCCTGTAGAAGAGTCCATACTATTTACTATTTACTGTTAGCAAGGTGTCCAAGATCAGACCTATAGCTTCTTCCCACCCTTTCCAATTGGTACTAGCTTGGCATGGGGTCTGTGGCTTCCTCTTCTAAGGTCCTGCCCACACCTCTTATTTTCCCTTCTCTTAAACTCTCCTTGGGCCCCTGCAAGTCAACACTTTATTCTTAATTTTTGATATCTTTGTATAACTCTCTCTCTCCAACAAGACTTGTCAGACTGGATAACGGATTTGTTTCTGTTGTTGCTGTTTTTTAATCATAAAGACTCTATCACTGTGGATAATATGTTTTATACTTAGAAGGAATTTGATAAATATCTGTTAAAGGAATCAACTTACGACTGTTATTAAGGCCAGAGATGTATTAATTGTTTATCATTCTATTTTATAGTTAAATATTTGATTTTTGATAATCATTTACTAAATAATTTTAAAAACGTGTTTTCATAAATGGCCTGATAGCACACTGAGATGCTAAGAGTTTAGTATTAGGATTTTGGAAAGATTTGTGCACTTCTATGGCTTTTGATGACCACCACACCCTGTTAGAATCTCGAACATTTACTATAGTATAATGTTTTCCAGATACAGAATTCTTTTGTGAGGTAGAAAGTGAAGAAAAACTATGTCTTTGAAATTGGACAATAACCAGGAATGGCCACTAATACATTATTAAATTATTCTTAACTATTCTATACATGGTGAAAGATTTTAGGGTCTGTTGCTCGATATGACAAGTACAGTTTCTCCTGCTGGAAGGTAATTTTAAAAAATTGATAGTGAATTTTGTGGCACTATTCAAGTATAAATAAGAATCATAATTAAAAGAGGCCCAGGATTTTATACTGCCCTTTCCAGATTAATTATCTACAGAATGTCTGCGCACTGCAGTATATTGGTGCAGGATACCAAAAAGAATGCAATGTTTTTTCTTGCTATTTGATTCCTAGAGTTCAACTCATAAGGAGCAGAGGGAGATGGAACTTTTTTTATAAAATTTGAAGGACATAGAGAAAGTTTCCTTGTTCCAAAAGATCTTGCCCTTTAAAAAGAAAAAAAAAGTTACAAGTTCTCTAATCTCTGTTAAGTTAATATCCCTTTTGGGAGTCAGTAACTCCTTTTGTCTTTATCACTCAGTTAAGTAATCACCTGGGCAGCTGCCCAAAGTGCAGTTTTCCGCGACTGCTGTCATCCATTCTGATCTGATTGGTCTGGAAGGGGACTGCTCTCATCCATTCTGATCTGATTGGTCTGGAAGGGGACTGCTGTCATCCATTCTGATCTGATTGGTCTGGAAGGGGACTGCTCTCATCCATTCTGATCTGATTGGTCTGGAAGGGGACTGCTCTCATCCATTCTGATCTGATTGGTCTGGAAGGGGACGGAGGACTCTGCATTTTAACAGGCACCTTGATGATTCAGATGTAAGTGGTCTTTTGCACCATACTTTGAAAAATCTTCACTTAATGAATTACACAACAAATTGTTAATCAGTCGGCAAGTTACCAAATTCAACATTCATCTCATTTAAAATATCATTTAGGACTGGGTCTCCAGTTTATCTGAACTTTATTACTTTAGTTATCTCCAGGTGACATAAATGAAACCAGAGCTCTTGACTGTAACAACTCAGGAAAGGACTTCTGTTTATTTCCAAATGGTTCTTTTTAATAGTCCCAGAAATCAGTGCTGAAATGCTAAAATGTTAGAGCAGAATGTACAAAACGTTCTTGAATAATATTTCATTTTTGGGTGCCAGGCACATTGAGTTTGTATCACAAAACATTGAAATAATAAAAAGCAGGTGCTTGTCAAGTTTTTTTTTTTGTAATTGGGAAACTAAGGGTTGATATATTTTGCTAAGACTTTTGACAGGATAACCACAATCAATTAGTCTAATGCCCTTACCATACATTGACTAAGATAGAAATTGGGAGAGGACATGGAATTTAAGAATTATAGTAGATGAAAAATTAGACTAATGATACTTTTTATGACTTATGAAAAACAAATCTTTTCTTTTAATCATTGCAATAAAAAATGTGACCCATCACTGAGAAGAGCTTATTCCATATGATGGAGGCTCTGAGTTTGAGAACTCAGAAAAAACCTTTCAAGAGTGTTAATATGGAAAAAAACAGGAAGACAACTTCCTTTCTGAATATACACCATTTCCTGGGGAGGAAGTGAGGGCTTTTTTTTTTTTGTTAAGTTTTTTGTTGGCTCTGTAACAGAGAGGCCTTTATTTAGTGATGACCATATGTTTATACAAACCAGGACATCAAAATCCTGAAGGCACTTTCTGTTGGATAATGCAAGACGCAGCCTTTGGATGAGTTAGTGTGGTGTTTGCTACCTTTTGTGGTCATTGATTTACTCACAGCCATGAATATACTATTACCTGGATAGTTTTTAAGGGACAGCAATTAAACCCCATTATGGAAAGTGGATTTCAGCTCTGCTTTCCTTTTGAACACATTGGCATGTCCTGAGGCAGCCACGCACTCTACAAGACAGTGCAACCAGGGCCCGGGCATTGCCCAGCATGCCAGAACACCTCCGCACTGAAGGTGGCCGCCCCGGGCGGTGAGGCACAGCTGCATAACCTGTGATTAGTTTGGCGGCTGGCTACAACTGGTTTATAACCAACTTCATTGAAGCAATGTCATTAAAGTGACCACAGTTTACCAGCCAATTTCGGGAACTATGAGCATAAACCGTGAACCATCCAGGACCAAAAGTTTCTGAGTCTAGGACAGTACCATACCTAACTTTTAAGTAGTAACATTAGCACTGTACTGACTTCTGGACAGAATTTGCCCTGTAGCCTTTCATGGGTTTAAAAGATGGGCCATTGAATAACTGAGATGACATCCTTTGCAGCACTAGGTCACACAGCAAAAAGAACACACAACAGAAAGCTATGCTCTATGGACCCCAGAGCCATAGATTTCCAGATTGCAGTAGAGAAGTCTAACTGGTGCCGTTGCAAGAAAACAAATCCTCTAAAAATGGCAGAGCAGATCTCTTGTACAAAAACCAAAAGGGAAGCATACTTAACATGGTTACTGAAATTAACGTGAAAGAATGTTAAGGTTTAATTTGCTGTGTTTTCCAGGAGGTTGGATGCATCTTTCCTCTCCCCATTTTTTTACTCTTTGAAACAGTTCATAATCTATATATGTTTTTATTTTTTATTTGCCAAACTTAGTATTTTTTTTTTTAAGAAAGTCTTCTAAAACCATTGGTTTTCTAGGTGTTCCTTTTTATATCTTTATTTTCCAGAAATACCCAATGTTGAAAAGTAATATTAAGGAGTTGCCAAGTTGCCCCCAAATCCACACCCAAGGCAAATTTTATTTTCTTACATAGCTGATTCTATGTATGTGTTGAACTTGCAGGAAAGAATAAAACTTCTGAATTCTTTGACTTTATATCTAAAAATACAAAGTGAAGTGGGTTACTGATGACACTGGCCTTGTAAAAAGAATCTAGCGATTTCAGTATCCCTGCAATAATAAAAACGTGTCAGCAGAACTATTGACTTTCTCTTGTAGTACTTATCAGTCAACACAATTATCTTTTTTGCCTGAAATAAGGTCATTTTTAATGACATATAAGCTAAACATGTTTTCCATATTCACAAATCATTTTGAAAAGATTAAGGAACTATTTCTAGATAACAGATAAAAGACTTCTATTGCTTACTCTGCTCAATAACAAAAATTAATTCCAACACATATTTGGAAGACATTTAAAACCAGAAAGCTCATGGAAGACATTGTTAGTCCCAGCGGTAACGATTTTTCTTCAGGCACACAAATAAACCTTGTTTCTTCTTCAGTGTATAAAAAGTGACATGGACATCATGAACAAGACATATGAAAGCTTGAAAACAGAATGCGATTTGTTTTCTTTCAAGGAACAAACCTCAATGTTCAACTGTTTTAGCACTAATGCAGAAATTAGGAAATCTTTTGAAAGGAGTTTCAAAAAAGATAGGGATACATGGAGAAAGGTACATCTTTGACCTCTTAGGAGAAAGAAAAGAAAAGAACTCTGATAGCAAGGCAACCTCCAGCTGTCAGCCCCGACAGGAGAAGAACAGAAGGCAGCCCTCAGAGGCAGTGATAGTGGGACTATTGCAAGAGTAATCACCTGGTTTGCCAAGTAAATTCCGCCTGTGAGCTACACAGGCCCTACTCTAAGCAACATGAATCACACAGCTGCACTCATTATCATGTTTGAAGGAGCCCCTTCACCAGCCTGGTGTTTTGGCACATAGTTTTGGTCCAAAAACTTTGATTAAACTGAATTAAACTTAGCCTGAGCCTCCTGAAGGGAATGACCATGTCTTATTTATATTTGTATCCAAAATGCAGTTCCTGAAATATGTTAGACCTTAGGCACTAAATGAAGGTTGGACGATGAAACGAGTTATGAAGGATCTTCAATGTACCAGGCCTCTCATGTTAAAAAAGGCCCTACGATGGTCCAGTGAGTTTGCACAAAGTCTTGTACAAATGATTAAATGAAATATATTGGTGACTCTGCTGCATTAAAGTATTCTGAGTAATCATTACTAAACCAAACAATAGTAACAATCAATGACAACAATTAGGTCCCTACAACAATTGGTCTAGGAACAATTCACAGATGGGAGCATTTAAAGATGTGGCAACCATGTGGTAATGCATTTCACCATACTGGCATCACACTGTAAAACTCACACACCGTATGAGAAGAAATTATACCAGGCGACCACAAATGGTAGAGTGAAAGATGAAGTTTACTGCTAAGCAAAAGATATAGGGATTCAAGCTTCTGATTCTAAAGGATTTCAGTGATGCCAATTTCAAGAGGCCCTCTAATCAGTGTAAGAGTGAAGTATGAGGAGAAGTGAAATGTGCCAGTGAAGAGAGGAGAAAGGTAACTCACTCAATTTGGGTGCAGCTAACATAAACTGCTAAGACACACCTTCTTGGCAGGGAGCCGAGAGACATGAAGCCTTGTTCTTTCTCTCTCTTTCTAAGTAGTTATTATATGAACTGAAGCAGATTTTCTCATTATAACATGAAGGCACTGAACTATTTCTGTTAAATAAATTGCTATTTGTGAAAAAAAAAACTTTGGGGGTCTTTGGTGAGATCTTTTAATGCATATGCTTTTATCTGTACAAACATATCAATAGAATTGTAGATGAACAATTCAGTGACCTTTTTATTACCTTGAATATAATTTAACTTGATATTTATTAGTAAGGCCATGTCAGCAATTTCTTAATAATGTCCCTTTCCAAAGGATAGCTCCTCTTCAGTCCTCTGTGTTTTCACAACACATTTGCTATTTCTGTTACAGAACGTGCCTAGAATAACGTTTGTGTGTGTGTCTGTTATCCACACTAGACATGAGTTTCTTGAGGGCAGATGCCATGACCTACTCAGAGGATCCTCCCACAGCATGCAGACTGGCACGTGGGGGGTGCTCAGTACATATTGAATGACCAGAGCATTTAGTGAACTTTACTGGGCCCTGTTGTATATAACACATGTGTGAGCTGAGCGCATTTCCACCCTGCTGTACCCTGCTCTGGCCAGAAGGTCCTGCTCCTTTCAAGGCAGCCTGCTACAGGCCTCCTTCCTTCTCTCTCCCTTTATCCTTCAGCACGAGGGATGACCACATCCTCTCTGCTGTTAGCCAGAGGTTCCTGCTCTATTCCTTGGGGTCCCCCATACCCTACTTAGACATGGTTAGTTAGTCCTTAACCCCTCCACAGATTATCCTAATTGGAATGCACAATCTATTTCCCGTCAGAACATGCGAAAGATTTTGCATTCATATTTTTGAGAATAACGGCACTGAAGTTTTTGTAAATATTTCAATAAATAGATCCTTGAGTAGGCTAAGTATTTTTATGCATAGCTGACCCCCACTGATTCTCTCATGCCAGAGTATGATGTTACATACTCGGTTATGATATTAGTAGATAGGACATTAGCAGATATTAGTAACCATGTTGATGTTTGGTCATTTGTGTTGAAGGGCATTTACCTGCGATTTGTGGTCTTCTGCACTGGAATGTAAGTGCCTCAAGAGAACGGATAGCATTTCTTTCTTTATTTCTGCTTTCCATCCTTCCTTTTTTTTTTTTTTTTTTGAGAGTCTCACTCTGTCACCTTTGGTAGAGTGCCGTGGTGTCACAGCTCACAGTAACCTCAAACTCTTGGATTCAAGTGATTCTCTGGCCTCAGTCTCCCACAATACCTGGCTAGGATTACAGGCGTGAGGCGCCATGCCCAGTCAACCAGCCCTTCTTTCTTCCTTCCTTTCCTTTCTCTCTCTCTCCTTTCTCTCTCTCTCTTTCCTTCCTTCCTTCCTTCCTTCCTTCCTTCCTTCCTTCCTTCCTTCCTTCCTTCCTTCCTTCCTTTCTTTCTGTAATTACTCTTAGCAGTTTGCTGACTAACTGCCATCTAAAGAAAAATCTATATATTTATGAATTACGAATACAGCCTAATAAATTTAGAGCCAGATCTGACAACAAACATTTTGCATGTTTTTTAGGCCTAATCTGACTTGTTGCATTCTTTTCCAGGGTCAATAATTCTTACGTGCAGTAACCTATTAATATATTCGTGGTGAAATCATTTGAAGAATCATTGAAACGCCCATCATTTAGAGAGTGTTAAGTCCCCTAGTACAGGCAACTGTCTGTACACATATATGCTGTGCCTTTCTCACTCATGTGTAAGCGTCATCACATCAGAGCATCCTGCTGCATCCTCAGTGCCTAAAACATAGCTTGGCATCTATTTAGTATTCAATAAGTATTTCTTGATTAAATAAATATATTGAGTTTTTTTATGTTATTGTTGTCATGTTTAAATTTGCAGTTGCTAAGCTGTCATGCCTAAGTGATTAAAAAGGCAAATTAGGTCCATTTTCTAATGTATTTCATATTTCAGGCTATATATGAATGAGACCTTATTTTCTTTTTTATTAAAAAATAGAAAAGAGGCTGAGCATGGTGGTTCATGCCTGTAATCCTAGCACTCTGTGGGACAGAGGTGGGAAGACCACTTGAGATCAGGAGAAGTTAGAGACCATTCTGACCAAGAATGAGACTCCATCACTACAAAAAAAAAAAAGAAAAGAAAAAGAAAAAAGAAAAATTAGTTGGGCATGGTTGCAGGTGCCTGAAGCTCAGCTACTCCAGAGAATGAGGCAGGAGGATTGCTTGAGCCCAGAATTCTGAGGTTGCAGTGAGCTATGATGACACCACTGTACTCTAGCCTGAGTGATAAAGCAAGACTTTGTCCCCCCCCAAAAAAAGTCTTTTCAAAAGAGTTAAAACTCACTGTCATGTTATGAAATATTGCTTACAAATCATAAAACCAAAGAAGCTCAGAGGTAGAGCTTATGATCTTGGTTGTTGCTGTTCCTTTTTATTCCCCTCCATTGCCTCCTCTTGATTCCTGTTATGTGAGTGAAGGATAGTAACCTCTGATTGCTTTATTCACTGGGGCTTTCTCTTTTGAAATGGCCATTTTCAGCCAGACCCTTAAAGCTATTTCAACATTTCCCTATCCATACGCCCCACCACACACACACACACACACACACACACACACACACACACACGCTCTGTGTGCTCCTGCAGATGTTAACTTGTCAGAGTCCAGAAGTTCCTACCACGTCAGCAGGAAGAAATGGTGGAGTGAGGCCTAGCCGTGACCTGCAGGAAATAAATAGCGGGAGTTTTGTTGTGAAGACCGTATAAACTTAGGGCATCTTTCTCTGATGAAATCTGTCAGGCCCTTCGTTTTCCAAATGTGGGAACTTTTGTACTTGTTTTGCTCTTAGGCACAGGATAAGTCCCAAGAGAGATTCCATTCATTCCTTACAGAGAAACAGAAGAAAAAGAATGAAGTCGCAGAGGAGCTTGTTAGAAGGAAAATTGTGTTTACTCTGAGATCTGATTCAAGAAAGGGATGTGGAATTCCAGCAAAGCCAATCTACAGATTGCATCTGTTTCAAAGTTGAGCCATGTAGAGCTCAGCCATGGGCTGTCCTGAGCAGGTTCATGTTATAGTTGTCTAGAGCACTAAGTGTGCTAATGAGGATAAAGACTAATTGTGAGCAAAGTCATTACTTAGGGTCATGTTCAACATTTTTATTGTGATTAATCTTTTATCTGTTTGCACTAAGGTTCTTAATATCCTCCAGAAGGCAATAATAATATACCTGAATTCCTCAGATACTGTAGTGCTCATGCTATTACTTCTTAATATACCCTGCTTGTTTCCTGGCCACCCTTCCCTTCCTTATCACTCAAGAGATAATTTTCAGTAATGTTTTCTTTATGCCAGTAAGTGAATCCCTTCCAGTTGGAACTAGAAGGTGAATCTTACTTAATGAAATGACTGGTCTTCATTTTGGCACTAGTTCAAATTAATAAAATGTAAAGGGTCTTTTGCATTTATTATTTTATTCATCTTGTGGAGACTTGGGTGGGTTTGAGTTTCTGCTAATTAATGTCATCACCGTTTTCCTCTGATGCATGTTCATATTCATGAACAGAGTCCTTTTCTGAGTAAGTAGGGATAGACTTAGCAAGGCTGTGTGTGTCAGGATATTGGATATGGGTGAACTAGAACAGGAGGGAGTGGGGCTTCAGACAGAAGTGCTTACAAATAGGTTCCCAAGCAATGGAGACTTCCCGCCTTCCCCCAAACAAATTCTACATAATGGACAAAGAAATGCCTAGCTTTGTCACCACTTGCTCTTAGGCTCACTGCCCTGGAAGAATCTGGTCCCTGGATCGTAGAAAGAATGCAGCCTCTTTGCAGAATGGTGCTGCAGGCTCACTGCTTCCAACCTTTACTTCTCCTTCCCTGCAAGATTCTCATCATGTCTTTCCGGAGAAGAGCACGTCTCTTACTAGCAGCTTAAAGGGAACAGGTTAATTCTTAGGCTGCATTAGTAGAGAAAACTATCTGAAATAAGGAAGATTGTATAGTCAGACATATTTGGCTGTGAGTGATAAAAAACACAAAATAATGGAAGGTTACACAACAATGTTTATTTTTCTCCTGTAAAAGAAGTCCCAAAGCAGTGACCTGGGAGAGGGAAACACCTCTCAGTGTCAGACCAGATTGCTCCTGTCCTGCTGTTCCACCAGCCTGAGCCTGTGGCTCCCCCGTCCTGGACAGGACAGTGCGGAGGCCAGTCAGGGAGTGGGAAAGGGGCAGCAGCAGGGCTGTCCTCTCTGAAAAGACCCTTCTCCGAGGTCACATGTACTTTCCTTCCATGTAAATCTTACATCACATGGTCACCTCTAGCTGCAGGAGTGGCTGGAAAACATCACCTTTATTCCGGGTAGTTATGTGATCAGCCGAAAATCAGAGCTGCTGTTACTCGTGAGGCTGGGGAGGGTGACACTGGTCTCTTCACGGAGAGGGGTGGACTCTCCCTATCTGTGCCCTGCACAACCAGAGTGGGCTTTTCAGTTCCAGGAGCCACACTGAGGAAGCTAGAGTTATGAAACAGTAAATTCAGGGATAAATTGCCAGGGCAGTGGGAGGACAGGAGCCTCCATCTCCCCTAGTGTTGGCTAACAGGACTGAATGAACCATGTCATATGAGGAAAAAGTGAGGGCGAACTGGTGATACTTGCTGGGAATTTGCTTCTTTCCCAGAAGAGAACAGAGAAGACATGATGTCCGCCTGAGCATTTGAGGAGTTACTCTGCATGTTCCCAGATGCTGGGATCATAACACAGCCCAAGGCAGGGAGCCTAACTGGGGACATTACACCAAGGAGCACTTTATTTCTCTCAGCACAGTCCTGAGGCCCAGTCGGTTGTCCCTGGATAGAGTGAACTTGCAGGCTGGATGGGACTGCAGCATCTGTGGAGCCGGTCAACAGACAGCCTTGTAACATGGGTCCTGGCTCTAGTCCTGCCCTCCTGAGTCCATTGTCCATGCTGTTATCGGGGCTCTTATAAAATGCAAAATAGATCGCGTAACTTCCCAGACCATTTCCCTTCAGTGCCTTCCGGTTCTTCCTGACCCGGTATGTGCTTAGTCACGCCAAGTCTCCAGACTAAATCCCCACTTCCTCAGATGTGTCAAATGTCTCTCCCTTCTGGAACTTTGCCCGTGCTGGTCCCTCTTTCAGGACACTCTCCTCATCCTCACTGTCACACTTCCCTGGGTAATTTTTACATATCCCTAATTGTCACTTCCTTTCTGAAGTCTCCCAGTGCCCTCAGAGAAGGGATTCCCACGACTTCTGACCTGTCCCTTAGCATGGCTCTCAGCACAACTGCTGCGACTGCTTATTTAAGAGTCACCTATCCGTCTAAAGCAGAAGCTCACTCTGGGTCTCGTGTCCTCAGACTCCGCCAAGGAGCCGGCACACAGGGCTAACAGTGTTGAGCACGGGAAGGTATTCGCACGTCCTGTGGGTGGAGATGCAGGTTAAGGATGAGGTGGAAGCAACTGAGGTGAGAGAAATGGAGAATGGGAAACAAACAAAAGATTGTCCTTTGCCCTTGTTCCCCTTATATTTTTTCCAGAATGATGGGATGGAAGCATGTGGAAGAATTACTTCTCTGATTACTTGGATAGCCTCCCAACCCCCAAAGAGTCAGAGCAACTGTTACAGTGAATTTGAAATACTAGCTATGTCAGTGGAGGTCAGGATTACTGCAACTGGATTTACAGCTACAGGATTTGACCCTGATTTATTTATTGTCCAGTATTCAAAATTAGTTATATTGAAAGAGGAATAAGGGGCTTCTTGGTCTGTAGACTAATACTGTTTCCCTGGACTTAAACCTTGTTTGGTTTTTGTTATCTGTTATGGAGAAAGTGAGGACAAGTCCCGCTGAGCAGGGAAGCACTTCAGGCCTTTATCACCCCAAGAGCAGCATTTGTGTGTGAGCACCTTTGGCCTCCCACAACTTTGGGACCTTGGCTGGCTACCCATCTCTGCCTTTCCTCAGAGTGATTTTTATAGGCGCTCAGTATAACTCCTGCCCTCTAATGGCTTTGCACATTTATAGAAGAGGCCTCAAATTCAAGCACCACAAGAATAACATGTGATTTAAGTTCACATAGAGATGTATCAGATCCTATTGAAAAAGAGAGGACCATTGGGCTATGGAAGGTTTGGCTAGGTAGATTGGGGGGTTGGGAGGGAAGAGACAGGAATGACCAGGAATTCTGTGGAAGGCTTAGCTAGGTAGATTGGGGGGTTGGGAGGGAAGAGACAGGAATGACCAGGAATTCTGTGGAAGGCTTAGCTAGGTAGATTGGGGGGTTGGGAGGGAAGAGACAGGAATGACCAGGAATTCTGTGGAAGGCTTAGCTAGGTAGAATGGAGGGGGAGGGAAGAGACAGGAATGACCAGGAATTCTGTGGAAGGTTTAGCTAGGTAGAAGGGACAGGGAGGGAAGAGACAGGATGACCAGGAATTCTGTGGAAGGTTTAGCTGGGTAGAATGGATGGGGAGGGAAGAGATAGGATGACCAGGAATTCTGTGGAAGGTTTAGCTAGGTAGAATGGAGGGAGAGGAAAGAGACAGGAATGACCAGGAATTCTGTGGAAGGTTTAGCTAGGTAGATTGGGGGGTTGGGGGGAAGAGACAGGAATGACCAGGAATTCTGTAGAAGGTTTAGCTAGGTAGAATGGACGGGGAGGGAAGAGACAGGAATGACCAGGAATTCTGAGTAGGCTGAGCAGGCAGAAAATAGCCTGCCTTTAAGTTTTAATTTTGCTTAGCCTTATTTTTACCCCAGACACTACAGACAGGAGTGATTTCTTCTTTGAGGCTGAGCATGCAGTGAAGGGGTAATTTAGACTAAGGAGTGGACTTCCCGTTACCAGCATGGGGATGGGATGTCCTCTGTCACCCACTAGTGCTATTTGAGGCTTCAACGCTGGCTCTGCCTGGGAGTGAGCAGGACACACAGCCCTTGCCTGCATGACATCCATGCTCAATCCTTGCATGCTAGCTTGTGGCACAAGTCTCCTTTTCTTGGTACCATCAAAAAGTCAGCTTCTGGGAAAACAAGACAGCATTTCCCCAATAGGAGGGGTTATATGTTCGCGCATTTCAGAACAATGGTCACCCTGAGAAATATTTGTTAAGTACAGTCCTTTACTGAAGCTGACTGAAAATGGTGAACCTTTTCTAGAATGAAAATCACTCAAGCAACTGGTATGAACAAGCCAAAAAACAAAACAAATGAAAAATGATGTCATTGTCTCCTTTTTTATTTTAAAAAGCATGCAGTCACTAACAATGTGTGTGTGAAGTGTTAATGAACAGTGGTCACTCTTTACTTACATTTGTTCTCTAAAAATGTAATTGTTAATTGATTTTTTTAAAAATGTACAGTTTGTTCATCTTTGATGTGTATCTGTGCTGTGAAATTACACATGTTAAAATGTACAGATGATCAGGGAGGTTTAATTCTCTTGACATATACAATGACAGTGTTTCAGTTCTATAAACAAAACCCGCTGGCACGATTAATCATTAACCTGGTTGCTTTCGGGATTAAAGGAGAGAGAGAATATTAACTCTTTTGTAACTTATTATAAATCACCAACAGGAAAAATGTTAGAACATGTGGTTTTTGCTACATTGATGGTAATTTGGTAATAAGAGTACAATTTTCAAACAAGCCCCTGATACCCGATTTTCAGTCCACAGACCAGCCCTGCCTCCCGTAATTGTCCACAGGCAGGTCGTTCCTCCTGTGGATGGACACAGCCCTGTTGGCTTCTCGGTAAAAGTTTTGAATCCAAGTAAGTCGTACCTCACTCTTTCACTACCTTCTGCCTGTGTGTTTGGTAGCAGAGATTTAGTCAGCATGTCCTTAGTGAAGCGCCAGCCAGAAGACATAAAAAAAAAAAGAAAATTATAGTTCGTTTTCTAAGTTTGCGGGCTGATGGAAGAATCAAGTTTCTCTTCCTCTACACTTTACTATAGGAGGCGGTGGAGAACTCTGCCTCCCTGGGTCCTTTCCGTAAGCTCGTCCTCTGAGCTGCCCTCCTTTGGCCACTTAACCTCCACCTTGGGTGCTCTTGGGAAAATATCCTTACCCCTGAACTAAAGCTCCCAACACTGTCAGGCAGTGAACTGAGGTGTTTCTGTAAACATAGGGAAAATCTAAGGGAGCACTTTGGCCCAATCTGTAGATTCACAGACTTCGCAGAGAGGAACTTTTTTTTTTTTTTTTTTTTAAATGCAGAAGGATCAGCAGCATGACTTGAGTTCTATCAGAGGTCAGGTCAATAGGGGAAAAAAGCCTATAATTGAAGGAAAACGTGAAGTGGAAAGATTTGTTTTATATAGCTTGCGTATCTACATTGTGCAGAGTATTTAAGTCTTCAATTTTCATTTTGCCCACATGAAAATAATCAGGAATAAAAGGTGCAGGGCTGAATATTTTTTCCAAGCATATATGCCTATCACAGCGTTATTTTTTATTAGAAAACTTTCACCCCTTTCGTTCCAGATAGATAACCTCACCTATTTGATAGTGTTCTTTTAAATGTCAGAGAAACCGGAGGGGCTGAAGGACAGAGCAGAATCAGGGATAGAACCTCAGAAGGATTTTAATGCTTTCCCTTCCCTCGTGTCTTTTCTTCCTGAGAATAAAGGGAGGGAAAGAAGCCAATGGACTCGGCCCTATAGCAACGTTTTTTCCCCAAGGAATTTTGTGTTTAGTTCTTGTGCCTTTGGCTAATAAAGAAGAGACACATTTAGTTCCTGTGAACAAAAGAAAGCAACATTTCAAAATGTGGTTCTTTTCCTTGTAGATTTTTCTAGATTTTGTCTCCTCCAACTCAGGTTGTAAACTAAAGAGAACAAATGATTTACTCCAACACATCTATCCCCTCCTAGCAGCAAACTGCTTTCGGTGAAGGATGCTTGTTTGTTGCTCAGACAAAATAAAACAGAGGAAATTATCCAGTGGATTCAAACAAGGGAGAGAGCCAGACTACAGAGTTTGAGCCCCCAGCTGTCCCTTTCCCAGATTATCTAGAGAATTCCTTAAACTCTCACCTTTACTTTGACTATTCAGATGTAGCTTTTAAGTACAGAGTATTACCAGTTCAAACACTGAGACTGAATTGACCCTTTAATAAAATAGCCTAACTGGTCCAGTTAATCACCACCTCTTACCTCCAGTTCAATTGACCATTTGTTTGCATCAATTTATTGACCTGATCACCTGGTCTGCTGTTACAGAATCTTGGCCTTTTCTTTATTTCTGCAACTGTCATCTCCTGTTTTTATTTTGAAGGCCATTCTAGATTGTTTACTATTTAAGGCATGGGGTTCTGCTTAGATTAACAGTAGGAAATATGCAAAAAGGACGCCTGGGTCCTGATAACAGGGGGGTTGGATCATCCTTCCCTCTGCTGCATGCTCTCCTCTTCATGCACAACTACCTACTGAGAGAATTATAAAGAAACAAAGAAGGAAAAGACCCTGGTGGAATCTGTCAGCTGCTTTTGTTATGTTTCTTAAAATGCAAGTCCAAGTAGTGTACACAGACACTCAAGAGAAGGAGACTTTCTGGTTAAAGGAAATGGATCAATCAAATACATGTTTCTTGCATTTCATAAGAAAAAGGATTAAGACTAAAGAAAAATAAAGCATCTTGCTCTTCAAAGAGAAATTTCCATTTTGTTACAAGAGAACTGCATTTGAACTTGGTAAATACATTGCTGTTTTGCATGTTCCAGAAAATACAATTTGTCCTTTTGAATTTCACAGGATTCACTGTTTTATTACTATTTCTTCTTATTTCTGGAGCTAAAGATGTTATACGAATAGGAAAGCTCACAAAGATCTATCACCGTGTCTTTTCTTTTCTTTCTTTTTTTTTTTTTTTTAATTAAATCATAGCTGTGTACCTTAATGCGATCCTAGGGCACCATACACTGGTTTTATAGACTGTTTGACACATTTTCATCACACTGGTTAACATAACCTTCCTGGCATTTTCTTAGTTATTGTGTTAAGACATTTACATTCTACATTTACTAAGTTTCACATATACCCTTGTAAGA